>MJUU01048785.1:16732-28559 GCA_002080025.1 Modiolus philippinarum | reverse complement strand
TTTAAAGTTAAATATCATCCAAATATCGGAAAGTGTTGTTAAACTTTTCAATTAAATGCTGTTTAGATGGGTCTTTGCTGATGTTGGTCATAAACTGAGATTCGTAGCAGTACAAAAAGAGGTCCGCTATAAGTGGTGCACAATTGGTACCCCTAGGAATTCCTATGACCTGGCGATAAATACAGTTACCGAAACGAATGAATATATTGTCAAGTAAAAATTCAAGTGCCGAAATCATATCCAAACAAGTCCAATTAGTTGAATTCTTTTGTTTTGTATTACTAAAATGTGTTTTAAAGGAATTAGAACATATATATTCACAATCGGATTTTTTGAATGCCCACTGAATAAGACGTATGAATTTTTCCTTTATAAGATTATGTGGTAAGGTAGTATAGAGGGNAGAGAAATCAAAACTTTCAAGGGATTCAAAAGGGGTATTATAAGCATTCAATTTATTCGTGCCCATTTGTATACCAACTTGCTGTTGATAAATATCACCCACGTATGTGACAAATATGTTATCAATACGAAAACAAGCATACTGCATACCTGTTTTTCATGGTAGCATACTTTTCCCTTTAAACGGGTTTTTGAGAAAATATGGATTTGTAACCTTGTATAACATTTTTTAGTCGACAACGGCCTTTTGAAAGATATCCTTGATTCGTGATTTTTGTTTATCATGAGGAAGCTTGGTGTAGAGTTTGGAAAAATCAAATGAGTTGAGAGAATGTATTTGAGAAACAACGGGTTAGATATTTCGGGGAAATCTTTCGAATTTTCAATTATATCCTCATGTGATCCATGTCACTTCGGGCATAAATAGTCTTGCCTGCCTTTAACTGCAGATGAAATCTTAATTAGTTCCATAGACAATTCAGTAGTCGAAGAAGATGAATATCCAGCGATGTATCATTAGGTATCCAATACAACAAATGCAGGTATTGATTTCTATTTTTAGTTTGAATATTGAAATATTGAAATTAGGACATTGGCTTGGCTGGTTGAATGTCGGACTGGGTTGGTGTTAATGCTTGGATGGGTCAATATACAAATGCTGAATTTTATCTTAAACCGAATGCCTGCATAACAGAATGAAAAAGTAAAACTTTTCACCATTTTAGTGTAAACCTACAGATCAATTTAATGATAAAATTTGTTATACTTCAACTGTCAACATTAATAAGTGGGCAATAATTTCAGTTATTTTTATTCAATCAATGATTTTATGGGACCATTTTTAAAAATGATAAATTTACCAAGACGATCCTGACAGTGCAGAAGTGTAAAGTATAAGGTCTAAGATCTTCTTATCGTATAAAGCATTTACTATTCCAGACATGGCTACCATGGCTCGATATCCCCCACCAGATCCCATCAGTGCAATGTGTGGAACCTGAAGTATATAAATAGGTATGAAATATTGAAAACATTCCAGCAATAAATGATCTTTGTAATAAAAAAAAATCAACAAGAAGTTGTACGAAGAATAACATAATGATATTCAAATGTTATAATCCCTTCTACAGAACTCCTGTCCTAATAAATATCGAGAATAGTATGTCGACAAGTAAAGTTTCCTCTGCGTACATGCGAGTAAAAATAAATCTATAGCAAGATCAAAGGAAGTTCACACAAAATACCGATAAATTAAAGTGGTCAATCACCTCGTAAAGTCGATTATTCAACTTTCAGAAAGTTAATTTCTAATATTCGGAAAAAGTAGTTTTTTCGTTAATCATTAACAAATTTTGATGCAGTTGAAACGATGTCATAACGATGACGAGTTAAAATGGAGTCTTGGCCTAGGCTTAACCTGGATCGTAAACAATAATGTGGTCTTGCTGTACAAGTTACTAAGCAAATAATCAATGTGATGTTAATATAATGTAAATTTCAATCTACAACTACATCGTGTGAGAAACGGTATTTCTACAACAGAGATAAGTAAAATATAAGTAAACTAAAGGATGACATGCCCCCAAGCAAGTTTGTCTGGGAGACACATAAGATGTCCTCGCTAAACACGTGTGTTTTTATTCGTACGGACAGACGAACGAACGGACGGACGGACAAGGTTAAAACAATTTGCCCCTTGACTATTCGCCGCGTTTTAAATATTATAAAAGATTATTATCGAAAGTGTAGACATGTAATATGTGACGAAAAAGAGTTTTTGAATAGACGGCATCTCTGAAAAAGATCCTTCTTTCCTGCTGATTCTAGATAAATGTGTTGTCTTAAAGTAATGTCATAAGGAATTGTCGGCTTTTTTTCATACTTACACAATGGTGAATTCGGTGGACGGCAAACAAATTTGTCGAAATGCACATATGCAGAAGATAAATTCACAGTAACTTCGGTATTTAGTTGAGGGTGTGAATGGGGGTAGTCTTCTAACAGTTAACGGTAATTTTTTCCAGTCAAATGACGTTAACGGTAAGACATTTTAGGCCCTTTCACGAATCAGGAAATAATTTTGGCGTTTAACAGTAAAAATTTGACCGATTAAGGCGTTAACGGTAGCAGAAAAAAGCCTTTTCACGCTTAACGGTAAAGGGCATTCATACCCTCTTTTCTATCTTTTGTAATAACAAAATTGCCGAACAGAATTGTCAAGAGTCGAAATCAAAGGTGCAAAACCACCGGAAATAATGTCAACCGCAACGGTCCTGGCTTAGTACAGGCATTTCAAAAGAAATGGTGGATTAAACCGGTTTTACGGCGAAAAAAACTAAAGACGAAAGACTACTCAATGACAGCTCAACAGAGAATGCTATTGAAATATCGAAGACGGTGAAAAGAAATGTTCATCCTAGTATTAAGTAAAATTTTTCGCACCGAAATTTCAAATTTGTCCACAAGGCACTGATGTCTATCAAAGAACTTTTTCATGGTCGTTTGAGACGTAATTTTTCGTAGCCAATATAAATAAGGTGGTCAGGGAGATAACTATGCCTAATGAGAAAGTCTGTATAATTGGTGCTAGCTCAAATGTAAAAAAAAACTCTTTACGCATGAGAAGTTGGAAGTTAACTGTCCAATGAGAAAATTTATTGAATTTAAAGGTATTCCTTTTGTCGTAAATTCTAGAATTGAGATAACAATTTGAGATGTAAGTCGATCAACAAAGATGTAGATCTAGCGGCGGTTTCTGTTGTTTCCTGTATCTATAATCCTGAGAATATATTGATAGGATCCAATAGCACAAGATGCATTTTTAATGGAAAGAACATCAGCAATGTATCAATAAATGAGACTGAAGGATCCAGCATCCTAAATTTAATGAGCTTTTACGAGTTTCTGATGAAAATCAGTCTCGTAGAAGTATAAGAACAAGTCCGCTAGAATAGATAAGTAAATTGAAAAAAATTAATTTGAATGTCATTTTTTTCATTGAATAAACGTTGAACACGTACCAATTATAATTAAAACATGGATTAATTTATTTCGCGGAATTTTTATATGCTATATATACATTGCATCATTTAATTGGGCTTAATGGGGGTGTCATCCCAATTTTCCGTTATCAAAATGAGCCAATTCTGAAATCCCGGCAGATTTTTCGAAAAGTCCCGATTCCGGAAGTTTGTATTAAAAAACAGTTTTTACCTATCCCCTTAAGGACCCTTAAATTTCAGCATGAAATACTGATTTCCGGGGTCTAAAAACATCCCTTTCCCGTGTCCCGATGGCATTTTCATTCCGAATTCCCAGCCTTTAAAAAAAGACAATCCCGATTTCCCAAAGTTTAAAATGGCCAATCCCGGCGTCCCGAAAACGTCCCCCTCAATTCTGTGTATTAACCAATAAGAAACAGTATTAACCTGATCCTGGTTGCTTATCTCATCGTCGTCTTCACAAAGTTTTCTTAGTGCAGATTTTATGTACATTTTTCTTTTTTTCATAAATGATAACTCCCTTTCACACAGATATCCACTTTTGTGATCAAATACTCTGATATCTGGTGACCTACAATAAAATAGGCTGAAAAACTTGATGTTACATGTAAGTACAAATTTATTATTGATACTTTTGCGTTATTATATCCCAAACATGGATAATGTTTAATTTTCCTGGACATATATTAAAGAACAATGCTAAACCGAAAACTGATTTTATTTGGAAAGTTTAAGTATCTCTCTCGTTGAAAGCTTTGCCCCCAGATAATTTTAGCTTTCTTTTTAGATTCTACATGTATAAAGATTTATCCTCTGTCAGCTTTGATCAATGTTTGATACATCTTTCTGTCAATTGTTTACCAAATCTTTTAATTTTATCTGCACAGGGAGACATTAGTTTTCGAAATGGCCATCTGCAGAAACTAATTTTACAGTAACTTATGTATATAGTTATTTATAATATGTTTATAGAAAATAACAGTAAAATTTCACCCCTTGATAATACTGTCGATTTTTAATATTTAGTCCAACTATCTTCAATTTGTTCACAACCGTGTGATACGACTTTTGTTATCAACTGCTTCCGGTTTATATCACACGCTTAATCGGTAACTGTATTATCAGTCATTTTACGCTACACAAAAACTGTTTTTTAATTATCTTTTGAAATAAATATTTTCATTTTTTTATATTTGAAACATTATCCAAATTTTTTACTGTCATTCATGTGCAGTTACGCTTCAGAAACAAAATGTGGTCTTTAAAAATTCCATGTTTTAAGGTTTGAACCCAAAATTGCGATTCCTGAAATTAAACTTTTGAGATCGCGTATGAAATTGGGGATGCATTTCAAGTTTGAAACATATGATAAAAATATCATAACATGCAATTTTTCATATCAGACCCATTATCAGCCCATGGTCAAAATCATCACTCGAGCCTGTCGGCTCTCGGGCTGATATTCTGACCTAGGGCTGATAATAGGTCTGATATGAAAAATGGCATGTTATAATCTATATTTATCGTTCTGTTGTAAGAAACAGACTTAGAAGCCAACTCATCTACACAAAAAAATGATAGTGTAAGTAAAATAATGTCCTGTAAAAAATTGTCCGGATGTATTATATTGGAATTTAAAACCCTCGTAGACACCGAAAGTAATCACTCCAGCGTTTTGTTCTGTCCTCTGACTGTATTATAAGCAACAATTGTGAGGCTGGAAAGTACTTCACAAGGACCACTATCTAATGTTACAACAGCATCTGCAACGAATATAGCACCTGTAAACCAACAAGGGGAACTACAACATAAAGGCTAAGAGCAACTAAATGTAGATATTATCTATACCAAATTAATTTTCTGACATTGTTCTATGGATACTTCAAGACCGAAACTATGAACCGCTGAAAACTGATAACATACGGGACAGACAATAAACAATAAATGGACTAATGTGAACTACTCGAATGTTGATATTGTATTCGGGAGAAACAGGTCATCAGTAAATCATACTTAGGATGCTACTGAAACTAGACAATTGCTATTCTAACGTGGATGATATCCATGACAAATCATCGGGTAATCTACTATAAGGCCATTACTTTTCATTTAGGTAATGCTTTTTTCATTGTTAACTTGAGTACTGCATATTTGGCCTTCACAATTTGTATGAACTAGTAAAAATACCATACACTCACTCTTTATTCTGAACTACAATATATTTAGTGCACAATTGTCAACAAGATATGATTAGTGTTCAAGTAATCCTAATTCTTCTGTATCTTTGTTAACTACTTAACATAATAATCAAACACGTGACAGTGCTAGTTTTCGGTTATACCTATATATACTTAGTGACGCCTGATTTACGAAAAACCTGGAAGATAATGTTTAGCAATGTGAAGCAGAAGTTTTTATGTTTCCATATTTAAAGGGAGTGAAAACGAATTACCTGTATAGTGAAATAGAATAACAACATTACTATTGCAACGGGGGACAATTATCAACGGTTAGAAACAATATAATAATTTCGTAAAAACATTCAAGGTAATTGTGATAGTGTCTCGAGCATAATTTTATGTGAAATGTTCTGCAAGAAGTTGGATTATTATGTATAAGTTGAATGAACAATTGTGTTGTGACTTATTTTGTAGCTGAATATAATTCTTAATGTACATTTGTACTTGTATAAATCTAAAATCAATAAATTATATTCTGACAAGAAAATATCAATATTTCTTACCACTCTGGTTGGGATGCTTTCACGCTAATCTGAAAAAAAAACAGTAAAAAGGTAACGGGGTAAAAGATAAGTATTCTCTTGAAGTGTTAACATAAGTGCTACATCCTTTATATCACCTATTGCATTATATGCATTTTTTTGTAAAACAACGGCAGTAGAACACCGAAGGAACAAAGCACAAGATTACATGAATCAAAGTCCAGAGACAAGGCAAAATTAAGAACACCAGAAGACGGAAGACGAAAGACACTACATATGAAAACGAAAGGAAATGGGGCAAATGTCAAGGAGACAACATGTAAATTTTGTTTTAAACTAAGACATACATGTATCTCTGTCATGCAAAGTTCTGTCCGCAGCTGCTTTTGGCTTTCAATTTAAATCACATTGATTATTTGTACTCTATAAGCTATTATATTATTAATTTGATATCGTTTGTAAAATTTGATTAGTAAAGAACTGATCACATGACCAACCATTTTTAGAGATTGACTAATAAACAGTATGTTACTAAAGATAGTAATGCATATGGCAAAGTTTTCTATGAATGTTGCTTAATTCTTTTGATGTATTTTTAAGAATCAATTATATGTATATATTATAGACACTGTAATTATATAACAGGGTTTTAACTTGTAAATATTAATTTTTGAAATATTTCAAAGATAAAAATGACCTATTCAGTGTTGCTGTAAATTGATAATATAACAATTGTAGTCTGTGAATGAGGTCGATACGATGTTATATCGACCTCATACACAGACTATAATTGTATAATACATACTTCGGTTCATGGTCTTTCAATATTTTTTACAATTTTTTTAAGTAGCACAGAAGAAACATCAGTTGTGGAAATGTCCGTCTGTAGAAACTAAATCCACGGTAACTTTGGTATTTATCAATCATTTGTTCAGATGTAGAACAAATATAAAAGTGTTGTTCCATTGCTTAGTTAAACCATGTATTTGTAGAGGTTTTGTCTTATGTGCAGTTACTTTATATGTATACAAATGTATAAAAGTTAAAACGTTTAATTCTGTCATACGCATCCATGTCAGTCAGAACTGTCACTCGATATGTGATTTTTTTTCTCTTAGCATTGCAAATATTTTATGAATAAGCGAGCAACTGGATCGTTTCTAAGTAGTATCTCCTTCATGCAAAGCTCTATCCTAAGCTGATTTTTGGTTTTACATTTAGATCATATTGGTTTTTTGTTCTCTATCAGTTTTTAAACTTCTTTGGGTTGATGGTCTTCCAAACGTTTAGATTTAATCTGCACTGAAGAGACATAAGTTGTCGAAATGCGCATATGCAGAAAATAAATTCACAGTTACTTCGGTATTTAGTTATTTGTTACCAGTTGTCGAAATGCGCATATGCAGAAAATAAATTCACAGTAACTTCTGTATTTAGTTATTTGTTACCACTGGGTTGATGCCACTGCTGGTGGACTGTAAGTCCCCGAGGGTATTCGCCAGCCCAGTAGTCAGTACTTGAGTGCTATCCCGAAAGCCGATTATTTTTGGAACCTTAAATATCAAAATTTTGTAAATTTTGTTGAAAACTAAGGAGTATCTCCCTCATGCAAAGCTCTGTCCTTAGCTGATTTTTGGCTTTACATTTAGATCCATATTGGTTTTTTTAGTTCTCTATCAGTTTTTAAACATCTTTGGGTTGGTGGTCTTCCAAACGTTTAGATTTTATCTGCACTGAAGAGACATAAGTTGTCGAAATGCGCATATGCAGAAAATAAATTCACAGTAACTTCGGTATTTAGTTATTCTAAAAATCTGATTTGTCTGAAAAAAAAAAATGCAACTAGAGGTTATCGGAACGACAGCTATCCCCGCACTCCCTGTTTGACACAGAAAACAGTTGTTTTACCCCCTGGGCATAATTTTTCTCAATATTTTTGAAATCAAACTATTGATAGCCGTTATTTGTACAAAAAGAATTTAAGGATATATGGTTGTTAGGCAGAATTCCAAAAAAATAAGTGATCTTTGAGACTTTCAGGAAATTTAAAATCAAATTGATTAAAATGTTTGACCTGAACTAAACAAGCTAATAAAGTATGGTTGCTAGGTAGAATTCCAAACAATAAGTGGTCTCTGAGACTTTTAGGAAATATACCAAAACCGGAATCAAATATTTTTGAAATTCAATTGATAAAAGTGTTTGTCCTAAACTGAACAAACTATTAAGGTATGGTTTGAGCAACTTACAAAAACTAGAATCAAATATTTTTGAATTCTAATTGATGAAAGTGTTTGTCCTCAATTAATGAACCCATTTAGTTAAAATGTTTGTCCTAAACTAAACAAATTATTTTAGTATGGTTGCTAGGTACAATTCTAAAAAATAAGTGGTCTTTGAGACTTTCGGGAAATTAAACAAACTTGGAATCGTATTTTAGAATTCTAACTTTCAAAATCTCATTTTCTATCAAACAATTGCTAAAAAACATAATTATATGCTCAAAGTTTCGACATTTTCAGGACATTTACCAAAGTTGGAACCGGAATCATAATTCCGAAAGCTTATTGCAAATCTACAAACTATATGCAACAATTCTGCATAAAGATTTAACCCTAAATCCAAACATGTATGAGGAGTTTGTGTCACATGCCACATATGTAAAAATCCGCTAGTTTGGGCCTTTGACAAATATCTTGGGGACTCTTGTTTGCACCAAGAGCAATATAAAAAATCCGAAAGCTTATTGCGCTTCCACAGACTATATGCAACAATTTTACAACAAAATTAATTCCCTAAATCAAAAAATAGTAGGAGGAGTTTTAGTTACAAGAACAGTGTGACGGACGGACGGACGGACAATATCACCGAACTTTCTTCGAAAGTGCGGGGATAATTATCTATAATGTAGTATACAATTGTCCTGTGGCAAATCGAAAGTTTGTGTCCTAAAGGGGTTGTGTAGGCATTTTACATATTTGACGAGACAGTTGTGCAGTAAAGCCAACTTAACTTGTTCTGACTTCCGTCTCCGCCTAAAATGTACATAATAACTCGTATCTTGAAGCCCTTTTTACCGATATTTAAAACCATAAAAACAATAAGCACTAAATCTGATTTTTATGGTCCTTGAGAATGCCAAAATACCTGTAATGACATTTATCAATGAACAGTGAAACATTTCCAAATAACGATTTTCTGGTATTTTGTTCTTTTTATGCATAAAGAAATATAAATTAAGTACCTGATTGCCATGAATGCTTTTGGCCACTTTTTTGTCTTGAAGGAGTTCGTTGATTGGAATTTTCCCCAATACTTTCTCGTCGTCTTTCAAAATAATATCTAGAACAGATTAAGAAAACAATATAGCCTGTACACCGAAATTTTGATTAGCGTTCTGGTTTTTTTTTGTTTTTTTTGTTTTTTGGTTTTTTTTGTTTTTTGTTTTGTTTTTTTGTTTTGTTTTTTGTTTTTTTTTGTTTTGTTTTTTTGTTTTTTGGTGATGGACGAATCTGATTGAATTTTAGTTCAAATTAATCAATCATAGAGCTGACGTCAAGAATACTGGCATAATCCTCTTTTTTATGTAAACATATTGGCATACAAAATTTGAACTCTCATACAGTTTCCTGCATTCGCTTTAACAATAAAGCCGTGATCCAATAGCAATAAAAAAAATTTCCCGTACTATTTAGTTACACAAATTATCATATTTCTTTTCTTTATATAATTTCTTAATTGCTCTTTTGATGTTTAACCAGCTTCTCTTTGAATGTCAAAACGGAGATAACGGGGACACAGAAGAATTTCCGCCAAATGAAAGATAAATTAAATATATGATAGCGTCAATAATGCTGAAACTTTGTATTAAAAAAAGACACTCAAAATAGGACTTGCAAATCTTGTTAAATTTCGGAACTTTGGGTACATAAACTGAACCCTGAAGTTCCACTTTTTACAAAAATAAGTGACGTTTTAAACAAAACATAATCTACATAACTAACCATGAGTACAAAAGTTTAAATTAGAGAGTTATGGCAAGGTTCCAGATTAGGATTAGCGCAATGTTAAAATTCGAGTTAGGCTCACGCTTGATATCAGATGCTTTTATAAGATGAGAGTTAATCGACCTGTTTGTATATACTATAAGCTTTGTGAACCATTCCCCTTAGTTGACCTGTGGCCTTTGCCACCCTGTCGACCAGTCATCTTCATTAGCCTATGTAGCTTGTTTTCCTTCACGATTCAAACTATATGTGTTAATCTTGTCACTGCATTATACTACTTTTCCAGATACTTCAGATGAGCCTCCATTTCGACAATTTACGTTTCTAATGAGTAGATAATATTACAAAAGTTTTTGTGTGCTTTGATCTACTTATTGGAAACAAAACTAGAGGTTGTCGGAACGACAGCTATCCCCGCACTCTCTGTTTGACACAGAAAACAGTTGCCTTAACCCTGGGAATAATTATCCCCGCACTTTCGAATGAAAGTTCGGGGATATTGTCGTTGGCAACGTCCGTCCGTCCGTCCGTCTGTCTGTCCGTCCGTCTGTCCGTCCGTCCGTCACAAATCCTTGCAACGCGAACTCCTCCTACATTTTTGGATTTAGGGTTTTAATTTTGTTATAGAACTGTTGCATATATGCCACAGATGCGCAATAAGCTTACGGATTTTTGATATTGGTCTAGGTGCAAACAAGAGGCCCAAAGATGTCTATCATGCGACGCGAACTCCTCCTTCATTTTTGGTTTTAGGGTTTTAATTTTGATGTAGAATTATTGCATATGGTCTGTAGATGCGCAATAAGCTTCCGGATTTTTGATATTTATCTTGATGCAAACAAGAGGCCCAAGATGTCGATTTGACAAAGACCACAAAATGTGGATTGTGACACATATGGCATGCGACACAAACTCATTCTACATTTTTGTATTTATGGATTTAATTTTGTTGCAGAGTTGTTGCAAATAGTCTGTAGATGCGCAATAAGCTTTCGGAATTTTGATTCCGGTTCCAACTTTGGTAAATTTCCTGAAAATGTCAAAGACTGATATTTTTGGACATTTTAGCATATAAAATTATATATTTAGGCAAGTATTTGGAAATAATAAAAATTCTGAAATCTTAAAATTCGAAAATGTGATTCCAATTTTGGTAAATTTCCTGAAAGTGTCAAAGACCACTTATTTTTGGGAATTCTATCTAGCAACCATACTTTTAGCATTTGTTTCGATTAGGGCAATCATTTTCACCAATTGAATTTCAAAAATATTTGATTCCAATTCTGGTAAACTTCCTGAAAGTGTCAAAGACCACTTATTTTTGGGAATTCTACCTAGCAACCAAACTGTTAGGATTTGTTTCCATTAGGGCAATCATTTTCACCAATTGAATTTCAAAAATATTTGATTCCAATTTTGGTAAATTTCCTGAAAGTGTCAAAGACCACGTTTTTTTGGAATTCTACCTGGCAACCAAACTGTTAGCATTTGTTTTGATAAGGTCTATCATATCCACCCATTGGATTTCCAAAATAATTGATTCCAAATTTGGTAAATTTCCTGAAATTGTCAAAGACCACTAATTTTTGGAATTCTGCATTGAAACTATAGTTAAAAAATTTGTTAGAATTAGAAGAAACATTTCACCAATTTGATTTCCAAAATATGTGATTCCAAGTTTGGTAAAATTCCTG
>MJUU01048785.1:0-15945 GCA_002080025.1 Modiolus philippinarum | reverse complement strand
CGAAATCGGAATCAAATATTTATTGAAATTCATTTAGTTAAAATTTTTGTTCTTAACTAAACAAATTATTTTAGTATGGTTGCTAGGTAGAATTCCTGAAAATAAGAGGTCTTTGAGACTTCCAGGAAATTTACCAAACTAGGAAACGCATTTAACATTCTAATTATTCAAAATCTCATTTTCTATCAAATAATTGTTAAAATACATATTATATACTCAAATTTCAAAAAAATATGAGTCTTTGACATTTTCAGGAAAGTTACCAAAGTTGGAACCGGAATCATAAATCCAAAAGCTTATTGCAAATCTACAGATTATATGCAACAACTCTGCATAAAGATTTTATCCCTAAATCCAAAAATGTTGGAGGAGTTTGTGTCACATGCCACATGTGTCAAAATCCATAACTTTGGGCCTTCGTCAAAATCAACATCTTGGGGCCTCTTGTTTGCACCAAGATAAAGATAAAAAATCCGAAAGCTTATTGCGCATCTATAGACTATATGCAACAATTCTACAACAAAACAAAATCCATAAATCCATAAATGTAGGAGGAGTTTGTGTCACATGCCACATGTGTAAAAATTGACATCTAGGGGCCTCTTGTTTGCACCAAGAGCAATATCAAAAACCCGAAAGCTTATTGCGCATCTACAGACTATATGCAACAATTATACAACAAAATTAAATTCATAAATCAAAAAATTTTGGAGGAGTTTGAGTCACAAGAAAAGTGTGACGGACGGACGGACGGACTGACATACAGACGGAGGGTATAACAATATCCCCGAACTTTATTCGAAAGTGCGGGTTAAAAAGAAGAAAAAAATCAGCTCTGTAATATTAGAATACTCGGCCTGTGATACATGTAAGATTGATGATTTCCTCTATAATGTTCATACTCTGTATGTTAGTTAATGGCCGTACACTGGGAGTGGATCAATCTGGGTAATGGTCATACCTGAGGACTGGGTGAAATTTGGTAATGGTCATGCCTTCGGAGTACAATAATGTACATATCCTGGTAGTGTGTCAAGATGGTATAATGGTCACAATCTTGAAATGAGTCAATTTGTATAATGGCCTCGCCCTTATAGTCGGCTAATGTAGATAATGGTCATACCCTTAAAGCGAATCTTTCCCTGGGCATGGGTCTATGTTGGTAATGGACGTACTCTGGCACTGGGTCAATCAGGTTATGGTTCTACCCTAGGAGTGGATCAATCTTTGTAATGGTCATGCCATTGGAGTGAGTCAATCTGGATAGTGGCCTTAGCCTTGGAATATGTCAATCTACGTTATGGTAAATTTTTGTAATTCAATCGGTGTAATGGACACACTAGGAGAGGGTCGATGTTATAGTCAAACTGGAGGAATGGGTCGATCTTTTGACAATCCTTGGGAGTGGGTCAATCTGGGTAGTGGTCATACCCTGATAGTGGGTCAATCTGAGTTATTTTCATGGCCTGAGAGTGGGTCAATCTGGGTGATGATTATACACTGGGAGTTGATTAATGGACAAACCCTGGTAGTGGGTAAATCTGTGTAGTGGTTATACCCACGGAACGGGTCAATATAGATAATGGCCATAAACAGGACGTGGATAAATCTTGGTAATGGTGATAACATAAAGTTGGTTAATCTAGGTTATGGTCATACCCTGAAATTTGATCAATCTGGATAATGGTTATGGAGAGTAGGTGATTGTAAATTACAAAATGTCAAACTTTCAGTTTATCTGAGTTAAATCAATAGTCATGTCAACAAATGTACACATTCTAAATTTTGTTTTCTTAATTACACAAATATCTATCATTGTGTAAAAAGGTGAATGGATTTACATTTAATAAGTTTCACCTGAATTTAAAGGCTGTTCTGACGGATCAAAAAACAGTTGGATTGATTTCTCATTATTTTTTGGGCTACACAGCTTTTTGAAATGACTTCCTTTTACATCTATGTTCAAACCGCTGATGATTTCTGAAAATATAAACATTAGGTACATTTTAATTTCATTTCCACTATAGAACTGTATTGTATTTTTGATGAAAAATTTTACTTATTATGAAGTTAGTGGAATGTGTTTTATAACTGTACTTGTTAATAAGCTATCCAAGTTTGTTTTTTACTCCAATAACAATTTCGTTCCTTTTTCACTATTTCTTAGACCTTATTTGGTATTTGATGTATTTTTTACCTAAATTCGTGTAATTTAAAGCTTCAGGTAGTTGCACAGACATTTGTTTGCTAACGTGTTTAAAAATTTATCTGTTTTGTTTTTGTTTGTTTATTGTTTTTGATTGTACACACAGAAAACCATTAATTATTTTGTCTATCAACATTTGAATTTCAGTGAAGGGCATATTAACCAGAAAAATAATTTATTATCATGCCCACTAACGATTTAATTCTTTGCACCAGTGTAACATCAAATTATTTACTTGTATTTTGTATTGTTATTATGTATAACGAAAAAAAAAACCAAACAAACAAAAAACAAAAAACAAAAAAAAACTTTGGAAGTCCAATGGCCAAAAATTGTATTAAAGCTACTGGAAAAGAATAACCAAGTAATGTTTCAAACCTGACCTGGTGACAGAGTCTTCTCTGGAGATGATAGAGTAACCATCACTATCTTCCTTTTTTTAATTTTTAGCTGCAAATGTAAATATCATTTAATGTTTTCTTTTTCTTTTTTCTCATTAAAAAACACTTTACATTTTTTTTTATTTATTGTCAGATCAGACTTTACTTAATATTTTTCAAAAGCGGGCAAAATGTTTCATGTATTTCTTACTTACTTGTAGTTTACGACAGATTTTTATTTTTTTTTCAAAATGACAGGTCTATGCAGTAACATATCCAAACGATGCCCGTCTCAAAAGTAATTTCAATGGCGTCTTCCGATCGGGGTATACAAATAACTAATTCTGGCAGTTAGATCCTTGAGCATACATGCCCTTTTTTAAAAAGCTACAAAAATATTCGCATGCTTTGAATAAACCATTTTCTACCAATTTTAGTATTGATGATGGAGAAAAATTATGGAGGAGTATATTATTGTGTTGGCAATTAATTTTGGTCTTCAGGTCGGATTCAGATGTAGTCAGGCCTTAAACAACAATAAGGCAAACACAAACCAAACAAAAAAAGCTATAAACAAATTTTGTATGACACTAGGTACTCAAGTATTGTAAGCATATCTTGATGTCAAGACAGGGCAATCACATCACTTTGTCACTTATGTGAACTTTCAAATTCGGTATATGGCTGTTATTATTGGAAATATATCTGGGTTTAAACCGCTAATGGTTTAAGGAAATAACTACGATTTGACCGCGTATCATGCATGACGAACATGTTACATGCATTAATAAAGTATTATAATAGCCAGCTGCATCTCAAAAAGTATTGACATCAACACAAAATTTTACAGTACTAGGTTCGAATTCAAGCTTTAATTAGGTCAATTTCATTTGGGACGAGTGTTACTATTCGATTTCTAGTTAAATTCGGCCGATGTCACACTTTTAGAAGAAAGCTAGCTTTTAAATGGTGGACTACTTGCATTCAAACACACCGATAGCTTTTTTTTCAGTTAGAGCAAATTTTATTGAATTAAAATGCCGCACTGGAAGCACCCTTTTCAAATTTGTCTATAAATTTTGTAAATATAGACTTATGGATAAAATAAGCCGGAAAACACTAAACGCAACTTAGGTGAATTTGCTTTTAATAAGTTACTATGTTAATTCTAGCTTGAATAAAATAGGCACTTTTTGTAAATGACCTAAATTGTGTTTTGCTCTAGTCTGTTTCTAAATTGTCCAAGAAAACACTCTGTTTGGCGGTAGTGGAACTTAAATTGCGGCCTTGTACAAAAAAGAAAAAAAGCGTAAAGGAAAAGATTTTATTATATAGATTGTGGTGAAAGATTGAAATTTCTCAGTGAAAGAAATGTGATAATTAACTGTGAAATTGTTTTTCCATAATTTCACACTAGGAAGTGACGTCTTACTAGACGTTGTTAACGTTGTTGCTCAGTAAACGTCTCAGCGGATTAACATCGAAAATGTAGTTCATAACACGAATTTTAAAATAAACCACTAAATATTAGTGGTTATCGAAAATATTCAACTCATGGTCGAAAAACGCTGTTAATCACACCTGCGCTGAGCGCATTCGTGAATTACTGCGTTGTTCGGTCATTCGTGCATCGCGCATAGCTCTATCCTAAGCTGATGTTTTTCTTACATTAAGATCCTATTGATTATTTATAAGTACTCTATCGGCTTTTTATACATATTTACATATTTTTGGTCTTACAAATGTTTTGATTTGATCTGCACTGAAAAGACATATGTTGAAGTCCTCGTTGAACTTGTCGACCAAAAACTTGGGCAATGGCCCGAAACCGGTTTTATTGGAATCTTGCAACATTTAAAGTCTAGAAACTCGGTTGGTGGTCTTCCAGTTTGTGTTTTAATTTGATATGTACAGAAAAGACTCGAGACATGAGAAAGCCTGTATAATTGGTGCTAGCTGTCACATATAACGAATCAAATGTGAAACATACACCCCGTAAGCAGGAAAAGTTGAAATATTACTAGTGATAATTTTAAAATAAAAAATATTGTCGTATATTTTGGTACTCAGATGACAATTTTTGTCAAATTCGAGATGCACCTCCAAACAAAACACAGATGTAGTGGTTTCTAGTGTTTCCTGTATCGCTAAATCTGGGGATATATTGATGAGATAGCAAAAGATGCGTTATTAATGGAAAGAACATAATCAGTATGTCTATAAGTGAGATTGAATGATCTAACATCTTTTATTTCATGATGTTTTACGAGTCCCTGACGAATTCAGTCTCGTATGAATATAACAACAAGTCTGCAAGTAGAGGAGCACAATTCCTGGACATTGGTATGCCAACTGGCACCTCCAAATGTGACAAATGTATCATCAATAAGAGAATCTAGCATACTGCAAACCATTGACAATTGACCAAATTTCATTTAAATATCAAAAAACATACCTTGTATAAAACTCTTGCCATCCTAAAATAAAAAAAAATGTATTAATACAACGGAATTACAAAATGGATCTGTTTCATTACCAATCGTATGCCTAAATGTGTGAGTTTGAACATTTTATAGAAGACTACATTCACAGATTATTCTGAAAATATTTTTGTGCTGCATTTCAAATTTATCAAAAGATTCTTATCCATTGTCAAAGACTTCCTATTCAATGTTATAAATGAACAAAAATTTATCATTTGTAAGTCGAATCTGTTAATTCCCAGAACTGTTGCGATGTGTACTACACTAGCTGCATGTTGGATATTGCAACAAAACAATATAAAATAGGTTTTGTCTATAAAAACCACCAATGGTCACTCACATCTGACAGTGTAGTTTTTTTTATAGCAAACAAAAACATTGGAAAGGAGAGTATTCTATGATCACTGTATACATATACTTACCTCGATGTTCTCCCATAATGGTTGAAGCTTTGAGTCTTACGACTTACAATATCATACTTTTCTCGAAAGGATTTCTGTCTGGAAGAACTGCTGTAACCTCCGACACTACAATGTCTCCGTAATTGTAAAGACAGTTTTTGTCGTGGTTTATTACATACGTTTTCTGCAGATGAACTGCTCTGATCCATTAAGCGATAATTACAGCATTTACAAAGACTAGCTAAAAAATAAGAATATACTTTTAAAGTTTTTAAAGTTTTAAAGTTCTTTATAAACTATTGTCATCTACAAGAAAACCGGTTGTGGTTGATAATTTTTCTGCCAGATGATTGGCCAAAATGAGTTATTTTGGAATTGGGTAATAACAAAAGTACCGAACAAAACCCAAGAGACAGAAAGACAGAGCAGTTGGATATTCACCGGAAAATTGTAGACCTCTATGGTTCTGACTTGGTACAGGCTTTTCAAAAGAAATGGTGGATTAAAGCGGTTTTATGGCGCGCCAAACCTCCCCTTCCATTCTGGGAGTCTTAGACAGTAAAAAGAATGATCATTCCAGTTTTAAGCAAAAACGGATGTTGAATCACAATTCAGACTGAAACTTCAAAATTTTCTACAAGGGACCGATATCTATTCAAGAACTTTTTTAATGATGGTGTGAGATGGGATTTTTTTGAAGCCATAATTAATAAAGCGGTCCCGAAGATAAATATGTCTAACGAGAAAGTCTCCATAATTTGTGCTAGCTACACTATGTAGGCAGGAGAAGTTAGAATATGATTGTGCATGTTTGGGAAATAGATAATCTTGAAATTAAAATCTACCATTTTGTCGATAATTTTAGGACTGAGATGACCAATTTCGTCCAATTCGAGATGTAAGTCTAAATAAGATGTAGATCTAGTGGTTTCTCTAGTTTCTTTAATCTCCAGTTCCTCAAAAATACTGCAAACTTGTTCTTCATCGTAGCATACTTTTCCTTTTAATTTGGTTTTTGAAAAAAATGGATTTATAAGATAACACAACATTTTTTTAATCGGCAAAGGCTTTTTGAATAATAGCTTTGATTCGTGATTTTAGTTACCATATATATGAGATATAGAGTGTGGAAACATCAAAAGTTTTGGGATAATGAACAGAATTTAGAATTTTCCAACAAATCCTTCGAGTTTTCAAGCATCCACATGTGATTTATTTCACTTCGGATATGAATAGTTTCACAGTGTGCTAGATGCCTGTCTTTGACTGCAGACAAAACTTCAATATACAGCTCAGCAGTTGAACAAGAGAAAGATCCAGCGATGCATCATTCCTTGTACACATTTCTGTGTAATTTTGGTACCCAACAAAGTTATGGCCGTTCCTGATTTTTATTTTTAGTTTGAATATTCCAATGGCGGATCCAGACTTCTATCTAAGGGGGGGACCAATATTTTTTTCAAAAGGAGGGCCCGGAACCCAATTTTTTTTAAAAACCCTAGGAATTTTAAATATTTACTACCTAAGGGGGGGGGGGCGGCCCATCCGGCCCACCCCCTTAATCCGCCACTGTATTCAAAGAAGACATTGAAGACTCATTACAACCCCGAGGTCCCTCATGGGTTTCTTGATTACCTGATTATCAGGGCATTTTTNATTGAGATTCAAGTTATTAACTTCTTTATATTTTTCCTGTTTTCGACGACTTATCAGTTTCTGTCATCCACGTCAAGTTTATCCGCATGTTGTTTCGTATTTTTATTTGGCCGTCCTCCTCTTGCTGCAATAATTGAAACTGTCGGACAGTCTTACTTGCTAAACTATGTGAGGTTTAAAATGTTAAAAAGGTAAATGATATAAAATGATACATATGAAAGTAATTAAAAAAACTGGGTCAATAAAAGAAAACAAATTTGTGCAAACGAAATTTTAGAAAGATCACCACATCAAAATATGCATGCAAATGAAATGCAGCGTCTTTTCTTTCCGAGTCGGCTTCGCACAATCAAGTATTTTTTTTCTGGGAAACCCATTCTTGAAAATATATTTTTTATCGCTTTCTGCTTTATCTGCTTTAAAGTGGTTAACGCACAACAACAACAAAAATGAATTTGTACCCACAATGTGAAAATATTTCCCCTATGTCCTTTAAATTGAAATCCAAATTCTTACTAAAAAATGAGGTAGTGAAAAAGCAATAACCTACTTTAAGTTAAATAAAGTGGTTGTTTCAAATATCTAAAATTATAGGAAGAATTTCAGTAATTATTTAAATTAGAAAAAAAAGATACAAAGCTGCTGTCGTTAATTTCATTCACTTGAATTGCCCGAATGCACATAAGTAATTAAATTTAAAAAGCGTATGGTATATCTACGGGGAGTCCAGAAAAACAAAGGAACAAATATTTAGCAACCAAAACGACATCAGCATGAATTAATAAGATAACCAATCTCGTGTGTCAATCATTCAATTAATATTTGTCCAATCAAATTCACTTAAAGTCTCGATATAAAAACAGAATTTGCAGGTATCATGGGTATGGCACCATTGAATAGGGAAGTTCTTTTCCGTGACTAGGGAAGGTCTTTTCCGTGACCATACTATTTATGTGGTTATATCAAGTACATTATTACCGAAAAAATCTCCATGGGCATTTCTACAAACTATTTCCAAGTTAACACGAGATCGTTTTTCTTTCTTTTTTTATCATTTAGTACAGCCATACAAGATGCACAGAATACCATATAGGGATATTGGATATCGATAAACGCCGATGTGTCGGATATGTTTTCAACTGGAAGAGGTGAAATATTCTAGCCCTCGAGCAACATTATTACTCAATACCGGTTTATCGGTAGAGAGCGCAAGACATTTGGGACTGTCCGTTGCTCNTGCGTATATCTATTCGTCGAAAATGAACTCGAAATGTTTTCGTTACGTGTATCAATGCTACGTTGAAGCAGATCGCACTTCATTTGCGCGGAATTTCAATTTTTGTTTCTATAATAAAATTTGTCAATACTGTACAAATAAAGAAGAAGTTTCCTAGTGTTGTATACTTTCAAATACCCATGCTGTCAATTCTATCTCTCATTTATTTTGTTAAACTAGCTGTTTTTAATTAAAAGCCTCACAAATGAGTATATCTATCATTCCATGTATATGCTCATATTTGCTTGTTGGAAATATATTTATTTACACTCATTTTCTATACGTTGTAAATATCAACATGTACAAACGATTTAACATCATTGTACATGTTGAATTGCACTCACTTTTATAACATGTAGTAAATACACTCAAATCCGTTTCATTTGCGAAGCATTTGTGTATGCTGTTAAAATGTTACATGTACTTGTTTTTTAATCACACTTGCAAATAAACATGAAAATAGATTCTTTACGTTGTTGTAAACATTATTATTTAAATCATTGTAAATACAACCATTTGAAAACCCTAACAAATATTTCAATTTAATCACGTATGAAATTTTTAGGGCATAAAGAAATTTAGTACCCAGTCAAATATGATATATTTCCCAAAAATTTACATACGGCTGTAAACCCATTACTTATCCATATTTATACAAATGGCATTGCGGTCTCAATGGTGTTTTTCACCCTTGTAAAACATCAGCAAATTTTTATATTTGTTGGTTGTAAATATTGAACAAATAATGGCGCATAAGAGTAAACAATGAGTAAATAACGGTCTTTACTTATGTTTACTATATATTTACTTGGGTTGGTAAATCGGACTTTTCATGTAGTGAGCGATGCGCAGTTTTAAACTCCTTACTTCTTTAAAATGTCTTTAATTCTCCATTATTTTTTTCTCCAGTCAAGAGCAATGCAGGTCTGGTGATCGCATGGATGACCACCACTAGTACTCTAGGGTCCTTGACTGTGCTTGGAAAATTTGAAAATACAACAGCTCATGTTAAAACACTGTTTAATACTTTAACTCTCTTCTAATGTAATAAGATAATTTTATTTTGACACCTCATCACTTAGTCACTTTGTGTAAAAACCAAGCTTTACAAAATAATACAAATGTATACAAAAAAGTTATTTTCATTATCATTTTTTAATTACCTCGTCAATTCTATTTAGTCAGCGTAATGAAAAACAGAGTTTAGATTAATCAGTGGCGGATCCAGACTTTCTGCTAAGAGGGGGCCCGACCCATAATGTTTTTCAAAAGGGGGGCACAGAACCCAATTTTTTTCAAAAACCCCTAGGAATTTTAAATATTTTCGAACCAAGGGGGACCCGGGCCGCCCCCTTCCCCCCCCCAAAAAAAAATCCGCCACTGTTAATTTTGGAAAAACTTTTCTCCCCTGTGTACAATGTATGGTGGGTCAGCGGAAAATTCAAAATACAATCCGGCTTCTACTTCAAAGTTCGTGCATATGCGCGTTTCGACAATGATGTCTCTTCAGTGCAGATGAAATCTAAATTTTTGGAAATCCATTTACGGAAAAAGTGGGTCGATATTCAACGTTGAAAAATGACCGGTGGGTCAACAGTAATAAAAAAAAATACCCAAACAATGACTACACGTAGGTCAATATCCAACGTTGAAAAATTACCAGTTGGTCAGTTTTCATATAGATAAATGATGACAGCAGTTTTAACATAACCGTGATAAGTTTGTGTCATAAATAACAAACAGCATGGCGACATATTTTTATTTTTAAGCTTACCTGGCTACCGTCTGAATTCCATGGAAAGCACGTTCAAACATCTTTTCAACACAAACAATTAGTTGGAACCAAACTTATTCACAATGCATCATAGATGGTTCCCTTCAAACCAGGTGTCCTGCAGGTCTGTCCAAGATGAACACCACTGGGAAACAAAACTTAATATTGGACCGCTTTAAAAAATAATATCTGCTTAAACCATTTATGCCAGTTTGAGATTAACTCTACAACTATTTCAATTCTAAATTGTGTCCTACAGAAGTGCAGATCCGTTCATTATTCAAGATGGCGCCCAGTGGGGAAAATGATTTAACATTGGATCCTTCAAGATCATGACGATAAACGTTTCTAAACATAGTCTGAAAACTGTTGTTGTCGTTTGCAGAGTAGACACGTAGAGATTCTTACATAGTCGTCCTGGTCGACCTACATCGTCTGTCGTTTTTTTTTGTTTTTTGTTTTTTTTTGTATCCGCAACTCCTTCAAAACTGCTGGTCTGATTCTTACCAAACGCTCAGGGTATGTCGTTCACTTGGTCTAGTTATGCACCTGATACTTACAATTTTGGTTTTACAGATTTCAGAGTAGCTCATTTGTTAATCTGGTCTGTTAATTCACAAATCCATCCAAACTTTCAGTACATGTTGTTTATCAGATTTGGTAATGCAAATCACACTTAAAATCTTGTTTTTACACATTTTAGAGGTTCGTCAAGCCATCACAGCTCATTTGTTTATTCAGTTTGTTAATCTGAATAAGTCCTTCAAAAATATAATTGATATGCTAAACAAATTTGAAGAATATGTTTTTCTTCACTGCGCAAAAAAATGGCTCTTCTGTATTAGAGGCGATACAACTGTTCCATGGAACGCCCGTCAATTTGTATTGTGTATTTTTGAACGATTTTATGCACACGTTTTGTATAAATAACAGTTTTTAACATATTTATAAAATAAATGGGACTTAGAAACGGGGGCTTCAGCGAGTCAATTGCTGTATAAATAATAGAAGGGACCAGTCAGAAACGACAGCTTATGCCCTCGCTAATTTCGTTTTTGTTCGAATAAGTCTGTTTCGAACAACTAAACAATCAACAACTGATACCATCTCTGAAGATGCATATTTGTATTGTAAACCAAAGACAAACTTAAACTTGAGTTACTTATGAATGAAATGTAGGTGTATGTGACCTAATATTAATCAGGAATCTTTTGACATTCCAAAATGCTTCCATTGACAAAGACCTTTCCTCTTACTGCTCTAGTATCTGAAACCTGGACTTCAACTCTAACTTTTCCTAAGTAATTTATGCATAAAATGAAGGTCAAAGTGACCTACTTGTTATCATGAAACTCGAGACTATCAGAGACGCATCCACTGACAAATTCTACTTGCTCTAGTATATCAGATCTGGGCTTGAACCCAAGAGGCTTTCAAAATACAGTGAGCCTTCTTTTTGCGCAGTGAAGTAAAACATTGAAGAAAAACATATACTACAAATTTGTTTAGCATATGACTTATATTTTTGAAGGACTTATTCAGATAAAGGCAACCTGAATAAACAAGACCCTGTATCACTCACCTGGATCTTCCCTGAAATAGAGAGATGAATGGACTTTCCTATAGGGACAAATGTTCCTGCTTGAGACCAACTTGGATAGGATGCAAACATAGAAGACACAACTTTTAAAAGGGACCACCTAAGGACTTTTGTAATCAAGTTTAGTTTTAATTGGATTAGTGGTTTCAGAGACCCAATTCTTTTACTGGAATCCAATGTAAACCATGTTCCCACGGGAGACCATCTTAAATGAAGAAGGAATCTGCTTTATACATTACTTGTAGGGACCAAATAAAGACCATTGTTACTAAGTTTGGTTCTAATTGGAATACATGTTTCCAAGAAGATCTTTAGATATGTTTTCCATATGGTCAAATATTAAATTATGTTACTTCTGGCGGCCATATTTGATGAGGTCTGAACCTCCCGGATGCCTCTATTGGAAGGTATGATCAAAGTACCATTAATTCTAATTGGACATGTTGTTTTTGAGAAGAAATCTTTGAATGTGTTATCCATTTGGACGGATTCCAGACCATCTGTAAAATATTTAGGGCAGGGGTTCCCTGATAATCCACGTAATAAAGACTGCTCAAATTAAAACATTTCAAGGCCCCTTTCAAAAATATTCTGGCAGTGATCTCCTTATTAAATAGTGTTTACATATTGCAGAAAAAAACTTAAAATTTAGCTGAATACTGATTTTTCACTAAAATTTTATTTTTCTTGTTTGGTTTTCACGGCAACTGAAAGCTTCACCATCCATCTCAAGGCATATCAGACTGCTATTCAAAAAAAAAAGGCAGGAGTTTAACTTTTAATCTAGGTTATACATATTGTTGAAATTAAAAATTTCTGAGCCCTCTACTTTTAAAAAAAATGGCAGGGGTTCCCCTTATAATTTATTTTATACATACTGCTGAAATGGTAAATAAAATAGGTAGATATTTACATTTAGTTTATTACCTCTCTTACTTTCATAATCTACCTTTTTAAAATTATTATTTTCATATATCTTATTTTTAAATTAACGACATTTGAATGTATATAATTAGAACCATTAAATTGCAGTATTAAAAATGATATTTCTGTGTGAACAATATCACTTTAGCAACTAATTTTGTTATATCAAACATGTGATTTTAGGCTTGAATGTGTTTTAACATTTAACAATAGGGTTTCCTAATAGCGGCCATCTAAGGAACATTGTGCCGAAGTTTGGATATAATTGGGAAGATAGTTTCTGATTATATCTTTGAATGTCTTTTCCGTGGGGTACAATGTTAATAAGGCCCCACTGGCGGTCATTTTGGATGAGGTACGGACATGTCGGATACAATTTTTAAAATGGACCAAAGAACTATAGTTGGCTCCAATTTGGCCCTGTGGTTTCAAAGGAGACTGAAGATCTTGGAATTAAAAGTTTACGACGGACGGACGACGGACGCTGGACGCCAAGTGATGACAAAAGCTGACTCTGGCGTAGAAAACTGTAATCTGTATCACCCATTCATGAAATGTAGGTCAAAGTGTCATAATTTTCATCAGAAACCTAATAGCTGTCTGACGAAAATTTATTTATGTATTTGTTCTAGTATCTCAGATCTAGACTTATCATAGTCACTCATGCATGAAATTTAAGTAGAGGTACGTCATCTCATTTATCTATCAGATATATAAGGACGTTTTGAATGTACATTAGGCAAGTACAAGTCTACAAAGAAAAATAATAAGAACTTGCAATTTATATCTTGTTTATTTATTCATATACAAATTCTTTTAAATTTATTACCTTTGAAGAAGTAAGTTAATATATATAGTTTACAAAGTATTTTGAGTGTTTACATATATTTTTAAAGCGTTGAAAAATGACCCGCTTCCGGGTCAGTATTTTATGATAAAGGTCAGAATTCAACGGAATTGGTCAAAATTCAATGACCTTTGGGTCCATTTTCAACGTTGAAAAACGACCAATAGATCAATTTTCAACGGGATCAAAATTCAACCTTACACCGGAAATAAGAGGAAAGGTGCATGGATATAAGTGCAAGCTTTAAGAAATATACGAAGCCAAGCACGTGTATCTAATAAATGATGTCTCATCAGAATACGTGTTGAGTCGGGCCAATATGAAGAATTTCCATTTTTCGTAAAAACCACGCCACGCACATCAGCATAATAAAAACTCGTTTTTTTTAAAAAACTTGCTGACTAGTTAAAAGTATACTTTATATATAAAAACAAGCTCTTCAAATTTTTAACTATCTTACAGGAAAAAATAACAAACATTGAGAGTCTTTCTTGGTAAAGCAAAGACCAACCGACTTCTTGTCGGGAGCGACAATATTTAGCCATTTAGTATTTTTGAAATCAGGAATATTTGATCATATTCACAGGTTTGAATCGGTCAAAAGTAAAAAAAAATGCAACGTATCATCAGAGATTTATTGTAAGTTCAATATCCGAAGTTGTAATGTTGTCGTAATAAATAGACTTAATTTGTACACTCTCCGGCGGACACTTATACACGGAGAATATTATTATAATTTCTTGTTGATTATTGTAAACATAAAATTGGTCCCATACAAAACTCATTTTGTAATGTAGTTCGTATTTGACCAACTATGTAACCGAAAGGCGGATTTCAGAGGGGGCGTTGGGAGCATAAGCCCCTTTTCATCACAAAAAAAAAATGTTGTGGGAAGTCTGTATTAACTAACCGTATACCTGTAATTTTAACACATCGTCACGAATTGTACTTGAGAATGAAATATTTATAGATGTTTAATGGGAAAAAATGTGCAAGAATGTTTTTATTAATATAAATTTTTAGGATTTAGGCCCCTTCATAAAATCCTGGATCCGCCTTCGGTAGTATAAATGTTTTGAACATACTGAAGAAAGTTTGCAGATTTTTATTGACGTCAAACACAAACCCTTTTAAATTAATGCCAAATTCGCAGTCTGTTGCTCTGAAAAGTTACAATATATATGGATACACATCATTTTTATGAATGAAAGTCGCAACTGCATCAAAAGCATTATTCCGACTGTTGAATAAATAATTATCGACTTGTTTACCTTATATATTCATACATAATATAATAAGTTCTGTCGCGTGCTGATTACCTTATCCAAAATTTCACCTGTGTCACAGGGCCACCTGGAGTTTTAATTGATTACAATAAACATTTACAATTAACAAGGTAACATGTTCTGGAGGATTGCGTTTTGTTAACAAAGATATGTACATGCACAATTTTTTAACCCGGTGAAAAATATCCACACCTATGCACCGATTCGTTTTTTGAAGGGAATAAAAGTAACATATGCATAAAATTTACGTTCTTACGAAAAAAGGTTAGTTTTAACATTTTTTCTTATTTATTACTGTAGGGAACTCAAAATTCGGACAATTAATAGTTTTTTCCTTACTTTACTTCACGTTTCGATCAACGTAACTTGATAGCGTACATTGTAGCTTATTTCTGCAATATGGTATGTGGTTATAGAGTATTGACCAATCAAATCGTAATATATAAGGTACCGGAAGAAGTCAATATGGCAGCCCCCCTGCTTGCTTAAATTTTGATACAAAAACACAAATTATAGAATAACCACTTAAGATCTGGCAACGGGTCATGGCAACAACGTTTTAAAATACTTGTGTGAATAACATATCAAATTTAATTTTTGAGTGAACTTTCCCTTTAAAACTATGTTCCCGCTGGCAGCCATTTTGGACGAGGTATGAACCTGCTGGATATCTTTTTCGCAGGGAACCCCTAAGAACCATTGTGACTAAGTTTGGTTCCAATTCGACTGGTAGTTTCTGAGAAGAAGATCTTTAAATGAGTTGTTCCATAAGGTCCAATGTTAAAACTATATTCCCCACTGGTGGCCATCTTGAATGAGGCACAGACCTGTTGGATACCTTCTTTGGAAGGGACCATTTAAGGACCATTGTGACTAAGTTTGGTTTCAATTGTACAGGTAGTTTCTGAGAAGAAGGTCTTTGAATGTCTTTTCCAATAGGTTCCAATGCTGAACAACAAAATATCAAAATTACTGTTAATCTATTTTCTGCATATGCGCATTTCGACAACTGATGTCTCATCAGTGCAGACCAAACCTTTGGAAGCCCATTAACTGAAAACGGTTTAAAAGCTGATAGAGAACAAATAACCAAAAGGATCTGAATAGAAAAG
>MJUU01048784.1:59044-97868 GCA_002080025.1 Modiolus philippinarum | reverse complement strand
AAAAAAAACAAAACAAAACAAAACAAAACAAAACAAAAAACATATACATCGAATAATGTTATTTATGTTATTCATTCAGCATTAGATTTATCTATGATAACGTTTTTACCGTGTCTCATTATTGTTATGGAAAGTTCCATTGATACAAAACTCAAGTTAATAACATTTAATGCCAATTTAAACATTAAATACATAAATTATTTATAAAAAACCACGTAAAGCTAGAAAATAAATGTCTTTGTCCATAATGCTCTTTGTGAAGCTCAAGATGCTCTGTAAAAGTACAATGTACACAATATATCTCCAGCAGGTGTGCTTTGTGCACCTTCATATAGCATCAACATTGTCTGTTTATCCAAATCTCGACCACTGGATTTCAACGCACATCATAATGTGATTGTCTTGATCCCATGAACCGAACACACATATATTATGTTATGTCTCTGTTACTGAAATGTAAATGATATTAAATACAGAAATTAGAAGGAAAAGGGTAACTTTTGTTACAAACATCAGACTTGAACAATTTAAAATTTGCTAAATGTTACACTAAGGAAAACAATTTGCTTTGTGAACCTCAGATAAAAAAGTATGTTGTCCTATATGAGAAATTGCAATGATGTGAATCGAAAGATTTTCCTAGTCACTTTATAATAAAATAAGCATGTCGACCACTGAAATTTGAACAAGTGTAATTTTGAAAATACTGTGGACATATTTAAGAGATCGCCAAAGTAATTAGCTGGACACAAAATAGGGAACATAAAAATTCGCCCTTTTGATCCATTAAAGCTTGGAAACCGTAAAATCTGTTGATATAGTACTCACAGCTTACATCAAGATGAATTAAAAGATAAAAAATCCAATCGAAATCTTAATGATTTTACATATTTTCAAAAATTGCAATTTCGGCCCCCTTGACCCCTAAGAGTTCAGAAACGCTAAGAGATGCTCAAAATCTGTTGACCTACTACCAAAATCTTGCACGAAGAGGACTCTAAAGAAAAAAAATCCAATCAAAATCCAATCAAAAATAAAAATTTTACTAATTTTGAAAAATTGCAATTTTGGCCCCTTTAACCCCTTATAACTGGGAAATCGTAAGAGCTACGAAAATTCCACTGAAAGTTTACAACAAGAGGAATATAAAGAAAAAAATCCAATCGAAATCCGAAGAAAAATAAAAATTTTAGGTAATCTACACAATTTGGGCCCCATTTGGTCCCTTATAGCTTTGAAAGGAAACAAAAATTGAATAGCTAAGCGCCATGTCTATTTATCATAAGGAATACATTGGCATTGGTGCCTAAAACATTATGTAAAAAGTTCATAAGTATTGATAAACTGGAACTTAAGCATGACCAAAAACAAAAGTGTTTACAGACAACGACGCCGCCGCCGACGACGACGACAACGACGACGACAGCGCCATACCATTACAAGACCTTAAATTATTATGCGGTCGTATAAAATTATTTCAAGTGTTGTAGGCATAAAACACCCCTCTGATCTCTAGATATACGTTCAGTGGCATCTCTGCTAAAACTGTCATTTTAATAGAGTAAGATATGAATTAATCTTCAAAGCTTGAAACGTAATATGAAACTGGAATATGACATGTTGCATCAGCCAGATCGTTAAACAAAATATTCAGTCATCATGAAACTGCGAAAAGCTAGTAACTTATAATTGTACAAATCTATGTTTATAATTGCTATGATACACTTAATCAAGTAACTTATTTTTGTACAAATCTAAGTTTATGATTGCTATGATATACTTAATGAAGTAACTTATCATTGTACGAATCTAAGTTTATGATTGCAATGATATACTTAATCAAGTAACTTATCATTGTACAAATCTAAGTTTTATTATTGCTATCATATACTTAAGCAAGTAACTTATCATTGTACAAATCTAAGTTTATGATTGCTATGATATACTTAATCAAGTAACTTATCATTGTACAAATCTAAGTTTATGATTGCTATGATATACTTAATCAAGTAACTTATCATTGTACAAATCTAAGTTTTATTATTGCTATGATATACTTAATCAAGTAACTTATCATTGTACAAATCTAAGTTTATAATTGCTATCATATACTTTAGCAAGTGACTTATTATTGTACAAATCTAAGTTTATAATTGCTATGATATACTACAAGGGAAAGCAACGAATTCTTTTTACGATTTTCACTCGGGGAAGCAGACTTGTTACACTGTTGCTTGTAAAGATTTTAATCACCATCGAAGTTTTAAATCGTTCCCCGATGTAAGAAGACGACAAATTTTCAACACACATACTGTAAACTTATTAATCTCGTCGAAACTTCGTGGTGAAACCGACAAAAAAGATTTCAGGTAAGCAAATAAAGAACGTTGACTACCCTGCCGCATTTTATTTTGCAGATCGTTTCAGTCTTCATTATCTAAAGTAAATGATTATTTTTTGAATACATATATGTATCTTCGAAATTAATTTCACCAAACATACAGGGTGGTTTTTCATCGTCTGCAGAAATTTGGCACACTTCCTCAGGTTCTTCAGTGATACTTTCTCTCTCAGAAGACCGATCTTCTCTCAGCTTTGGAACATCATGTATCACTGCATAGTATTTTAAAAAGCTTTCCATCGACTTTTTTCCTTGCTGTAATGAATAATTATATATACCATTCTATTTTGCAGTTTAAGATTGTTTTAATATGTATCCAAATCATGCCAATCCTTAAATAGTAACCTTTGATATCTCAAAAACAAAAAAAACCTGACAACGTGAGGATGTACCACATAAACGATGGTAACAAAATGCCGTTCATAAAGAACAACAATAAAAGCATTGTTCCATTGCTTTGTGTTACCACGTATTTATAGACACTTTGTCTCATGTGCTTTTACTCCATATCTTTTCATTGTTAATATGAAAATTTTAAAATGTGTGCGACATAAATAACCGAACATGATTTTTATGGAATGTTATTTTACTTTTACGATGTTCTCTCTTAAAAATCCAAAATTTAGGGAATATTTATACCAGATCTATCCCAATGAGCTTGAAATTAAAGAGTCTTCTGATACACCTATTTCAGTTTTATACTTAGATCCTTTGTTATACATTGACGAAGACTGGCGTTTAAAATAAAAGCTATATAACAATTGTGATGATTTTAACTTCTCACTTTCTTAGCAGCAATATACCTACCCCTCCAGCCTATGGAGTGTGCATTTTACAGTCGATTCGTTACTTTAGAGCATGAAGTCTATACAGTGATTTTCTGAATAGAGCAAAAACACGGTTCCAAAAGCTGCTTAGTCAGAGATTTGTTTAGCCTTTGTTACTTTCATCATGAAATCATTGAAAGTTATGATATGTCTGTGCAAACGGACATTTTCAGCTAGAGTTGACATCTTCACGGATTCGACATAACCAGTTTTGAATGCACCATGAATTGACTCAATGATAAAGTGTGGGTGCCGCTAGCAGAGAAGGACAGGCATACCCTTCCGGAGCACGTGATGTCACTCCCGAATTTTATGGGAGTCCACACAAGAAGTGCCCTAATTCTGAATGTCGTGTTTTTATTTCCGTTCATTGTGACTGCCTCGTTGCTTTGTTTTCTGTGTTCTAGTTCTTGCCATTTCTCTGGACTTTGGTTTTGTAATAATCACATTCCTTGTTCCTTCAGTATTCTATTGTCGTTGTTTTTAACCAATTAAAAAGGGAAAAAATAATTAAAATCTTTTTAAATAAAACAGAGAAAAAGGGAGAAAGAGAGAGAGGAAGAGGGCAGTGTGTATCATAACAAGTCTACCGTTAATAGGCAATTACAGATTGAATACTAGTTGTATAATGTATCGTATTGCAACATTAACTTTATTAACTTTATGGAAATTAAACTGTGAATAAATTTAATTCGTGTCACATTCTAGTAACAAGACACCATTCATCACATTATTTATAGCGACTTTCTTTTAATGTGTATTTAACAACGAAAAAGTACAAAGATGTTTTGGTGAGGTTTTATAATGGACCTTTTCCGTGTCATTTATATATTGCCATATAAGGAATTCAGCTTATATCTTTATCACAGGATTTTCTCAAAATTGTGCAGTGTATGCTGATCATTAAATTTCGTTTTACCAAAATCGAGGATTAAAGCTGCACGTAAGGGGACAACCATTTGATTTTGAGAGTTGAGAGGGGGGCTTGGGCGATTTTGTAAATACATAATTTCATTTTGATTTGAAGGAAAAACTTTTGTTGCAAATGCAAAAGACTAATTTGATGTGAAATTTGGTTAAAATAAATATTTTTTTTCCAAATTTTCATGAAAATACATAATTCTCTAGGAAAAGTCGCCCCAGTCTCACCCTGAAAATCAAATGGTCGATCCCCAATCAATCAATCAATCAATCAATCAACTTTTATGGGTTTTTAAATATTTTAATGTTATCAATGAAGAATTATACAGAACAACACTGCAGCTTTGATCCAACCAAAAAATGACATATAATACTTTGAACCTTTACATATAATAATACTTTACTTGTACAACATAGGCCCTGTCCTCTGGTTCCAGAATGAAGTCTGACGTTCCTACGTGTCCAGTATTAATTCCAACAGTTCTGTCAAGATCACGTTCCTTTCAAAACAAATTAAACCTTAATTCACATTGTAAGATAATAAGAACAGAGTAAAATTAAACACTATTGAAGAATAAACTGATACTAGGACTAACGAATGATTGTTGAAATAATTTGCCATGATTCGACCATATTGCTAACTGTAACGGTGAGATTTGCTGATTCTTTGGTTTTAAACATGTTCTTTCTTTCTGTTCATTTAATTTTTCAACCTTTTCGACAAAGTAATGAGATATTAACTGTCGAAATATGCATACTTATTTCCTTCTCTCTTGTTCATTCCTTAAATATTTTATCTTAAATTAGTCAATTTTTAGCACCGCTGAACAATTCGTCTTAAATATAACATTCCCAAATAACAACTCGTTCACTACTGTCGTGCCTGTCAGTGTTGCACATATTTTGTCAACAGGATAAAATTACTGTCTCAAAGTTTAATACACTAAGGTTATATTCAACTACTGTGTCATTGTCAATACAGAAATTGTATGGTCGTCACCATGATTTGACAGATCTTAAAATGTTGCTGTTTCGCTAATGAGAATGTAGAAATTTTTAAGTAGAGGCAGAGATAATTATTAATTGACAAAGACTATGACTAAACACTGGCAAATTGACGGTTGTCACGTACGAAGTAGACCATGTTTACCCTTCTAAAGCCTCTTGTTGATACCTTCTTTTTGTGGGGGTTCACATTTCCAGTGCTTTCTGGCGTTCTTGTTAATTTTTTGTAAATTTATTTTATATTTGTGTTGATTCTGTATTGCTGTAGGTTTGAATTTTCGATTTCCCACTTTTTGCTTCGGTATTCGTTTGCTGATGTACATTAATTTATTGAAAGTACATACAATATCTTCATTAAAAATCTAAGCATACATTTAAAAGAATGTCGGCATGTGGGGGTAACACACCTATACATACATATGATGACGACTAAAATGATTCAATAATAAACAAGGAAAGGATATGGATTAAATGTACATGAGACAAAGTCTCTATAAATACATGGTAAAACCAAGCAATGGAACAACGTTTTCATTGCTCTTCACCTTGAAGTCATCATGAGTCCTTTCAACAATGAGCGTTTCTCATACTTCATAGTAAGTTCGACTTTTATAGAGCAGCTCTGTCCTTATTTTGCTGTAACTTTTAAGCTGTTTTATATCATCTCCTTAGTTTGATGTTTTTATTTTAATTCCGAGAAAAGATTTTAAAAGTGAATACACAAAGTCTACCGTTAGATTTTTTTTTTAAAAAAAAGGCTACTTTCACATATGTTAAAAGCTCCGATGGATGAATTAACTGTTTCACCAATATTTCAATATAAAAAATTATGCCATCCACATGACAAAAAGGTTTATTTCGAATGAAAAATACATCATTACCTCCATAAATACTTTTTTGACATTAGTCAACAAAGCATTCTGTAGTGTATCAAAAAAGGAAAACAACCCAGTTATATCCTTCCGCTGATATCCCAGAAACCTTTGTTGTAAACAGATACCAGTACTCTGTATGAAGTTCATTAACTCATGGTACTGTATCTGCAAAATGAAGCATAACAAAGAAATGCATATGTTCATTATTTTCCACCCATATTTCTAAGGATTTTCAAAACACGCGCATGAATATAATAAAGATAAAAATATACCAAGAAGTATCACACCTTTCATTGTTGCAAAGTCTCTAAAACGAATATAGCTAAAATGTAGTTTTTGCAATGTGTTTTGTGTAACTTTATACTGCGTTTGGTATATGATAATCAATACATTTAAATAGATCAATATGCAATCAGACGTAGAAGTAAGGACAACCCTGTGTTCCTCGTGTTAGTTTTGATAACCTTACACAAAATGTTTTCTTATTTTAAAAACAAAACAATTTGTGAATACAAGGCTATTCAAACACAGCATGATAAAACTACATCACTTTAATCAGGTACATTTGGACAAGTGCTGGTGCAAAGTGAATAGGAACATTGTAAGATTTGGGAATTTCCGATACAGAAAAGATGTCATCCCAAATAGGTCCTTTAATAGCTCAAATGTGGTAAAAGCAAAACCCAAAAACAATAAATTGAATAGCTTGGAATTTGTGAGAGGTTCTTATTTCCCTTAAATATAATACTGAAAGTCAATGACAACAGGAACCCAACAAAAGACATTCCATAAATAAATGTCTGGATACTTTTTAAAAGTGAGATGTTTGCCCCTTTTGGGCCTAACACTACTGAAATACCTACAGATGTTTATTATTCAGACTTATGAAGAAATCATTTCGATCCCAATTTATTTAAAGGGAAAGTTCAGTCGAAAATCAAAATTTGATATTCTTTTATTTACATGTAAAACATCCATGATACCTCGATAAAAAATATATCTTTATCTATAAAGTCAAAAATGTACTTTGAAATGTCAAAACATTACTACTGGGGGTTCGCCATATTTTTATAGGTGGCGACACTATCGATACTACAACATCTAATTACCATTGATCATGAATACTGCGGAACACGTACAATTATCATAAAAATGACATTGTGTTACCAGGCCGGATTCATAAAAACATTTACAAATGCACCTAACTGTTTCGTTGTACTGCATGGGTAGGTCTTCTGATGTTTCAAAAATCAACTATCTGTATTATGTGTATGATATTTTAAAATCAATGAGAAATTTTGCTTATTTCAAACATCTAAACAGGCGATCTTTTATTATTGTTTTCGTTCTCACATTAATAAGGAAATTGAAATTCTGAAAATGATCTTCTTGATATCTGCTTTTATTGTTTTTTTTTCTCGGCTTCTTCTTCATCGTTATTCTTATGCAATTAATCTAAGATATAAAACAATTCTTTTCTTAACGAAATAATCATTGCTATCGGCGGTATATCATCTAGTATACAAATTCTGCAAGCATTGTATCTCTAAACCGGCACTAGCTGTTACCGAATTTCCCGTGAGATTTGCATTTTTTTAACTTTTACATATGCACATGAGTTTTTTTAAAAATTTTGGATCCAAAATTCGAAGGGTCCAGAGAGAGGGGAGTTCCAGGCATTTTTCATACATTTTCCTCAATTTTTGCTTCAGTTATGCCTGAAATTTTACAATATATTTTTCGAAACAGGCGATGTTTCAACCGGATATCAGCACTGTTTAGGGAACTTCAGCAAAAGTCAAGTTCGAAATCAAGGATAACGTTTGATACACATAAGTATAATTCCTAATCTAAAAAAGTCGCATTCCTACAAGTCAATACGTATAATATACTATTATGCTTTGATGTTGTCTTGCCCATGGTTTTTTTACACATATATATATTTTTTTCCTCTGATTACCTGGAGAAGTTTGTATATTGTAACACAGTCGTTAAACATTCTGTCTGTGTATATTTCATTTTCGTCGCAGTATACGAACGTGTCACTGCTGTCGGCTTACAGACATTACACAACAACGGCTTGCACAAAAACAGTTATACCCGTAATATTAAAAGTAACAGTTTTTATGATCAAATGAGTACTAAAAATGAAATCAGAAGATTTTTTTGTTTCCGGATCAAATTATAATTTTTTTTATTGCTGTGACATCTCTAGTAACTATACGGAATAAAGATGAAATAAAAAAAAATCTACATAGGAACAGGCACATTTCAAGGGATTTATCCTACTTTGTTGGAACTTCCACCGATCATAGAAGCTAAGACTTAATATACTATGAATACATCTCAGATTGAAGTTGTGTATTTTGGTTACTTTTTTTACCCCATTTCTGTACAAATCATGTTACTTCATTACGTGTTATGTCTGAGTGGGGGCTTGTTTTAGCGTAAATTCCGTCCTATTGTATATCTTCTAGCTAGTATGTTGGTGGTATTTTGAAGCCGGCTTAAATATCCAAGGGGTTCATGTGTTCCGGAAAGAATATTTGTAGCGGAAAAATACACTGTTACACCTGCCATATAAGTAGTTCAGAAATGCTTTATAGATATTATTGATACATTGATATATTATTGATACATGTTGTGAAAGCGGAAATAAAAGAAAATGTGATACCTAAACCAAACTTGCCTAAGCATATCTTGTACTATCTGTGGATGTTTGATCCCAAGCCTACGCCCGAGACACGTGCACAAAAGTTTAAGTCACAAAAGCTAATATTTATTTTAGTTTATTTTATTTTCTGTGGAATAAAGTATAAATAATTTTACGTTTGTTTATACCTGGGACTAATATAACACCTTATAAAACCACACTTATATTAGTCCCAGTTTATACATATTCATGTTATTAGTTTTATTTTTCCAAAAACACTTTTTAGAACTTATGCCATCAAAACACAATTTTCATGATAGAAATACCTTTGCAATCTTATCAGGTGCAAATATTTTAAAGTCACGTGCGATGATGATTGCCTGTAATACGTGGCGTGTGCCACACCTAGCACAAGTGGAGTAAAGTTTTGGTGGCAATAAACAAACCACAATAAACATCGTTACCAGGTGACCAAGGATACTGTTAGGGTAGTACATGAAGACTGTGTACTTTACAAAATTTCAATGATAATAAAAACACGTGTGTTGCATACGATTACGAAGAAAAAAAATGAAAAATGGAACTTGCCGTTTTTTCTTTATTCAGAATTATGTCTCTAATTTATTGAAGATTTCTTGATTTATTATTTCTTTACTAATTACTTGTGGAAAAAAGTTTTTTGAGGACTGAAGGATTTTTTACCTTTGTGTACATGTTTTGATTCTAGGAGTGTTGTGCTAGTGGAAATAAGTGAAACTGCTTGTGAAAGCTAGGAGTGAGATTAATGTATGGAATTTAAGTTCTAATGAAAACGGCAAGTTTTTTCTACATTTAAAAAATATAGCCAAAGAAATACGAAATTCGGACAATTTATTTTTTTTCCTTACTTCTTGTTTTGATAGCGTACATTGAAGTTTTTTCTTCAATATGGTAAGTGGATATCGAGTATTGACCAATCAGTCATAATATATAAGGTACCGGAAGCTAATATAAGCTTACCGGAAGAAGTCAATAAGTCAGCCCCCAGCTTGTTAAAATTTTGACACAAAAACACGGATTATTCGGTAACCACTCAAGACTTTGCAACTAGTCATGGCAATAACGTTTTGAAATACACGTTTGAATAACATATCAAGTTTAAATTTTTGAGTGAACTTTCCCTTTAAACTTTCCCTTTGAATGTTATTTTAAAGCCTAGTCACATTTCAAACCGGAAATTTATCACAAAAATAATGAAAGACGTTGCATCGTAATGTTACATGCAGTTAATATTCTATATCAAAAGATATGGAAACACCCAGTTCGGCCCCTAATTCTAAAATGAGTGGGACCAAAATCCACAAAACGTGCGTTCGAGAAAATTTATTCTAGAATTCAATAATTGTCCTTCTAGTGGAACCAACTAATTTAATTACAATTGCTAATTGAAAGATTTTCATCCCCGGTAAAACAAAACATATTTTGTACAATGATTATTTTGGAGATTAAAACAACAATTGTAACACTTGCATCTCAAAGTTTGAAAAGATTTAAATTTAAGTTTTATTGTTTTTGTTTTGAATGAACGCTGGGGGGTCCGTTTTGGCATGTGAACAATTCAAGACAATAACTTATCGGTAAATTTATGTTTTGTTTGCCGAGCGTTTACATCATTCTTATTACCTTTTTATGTAGTAGACCTTTTTAAGTCGTAGTTAAGGCACTTCTTTGTCTGTCTCCTAAGGCCTCACCGAGGAGTGATAAAGAAGTGCTATTTATATTACAGTACTACATAATGTCAACATCTGTACCGCTCGTAAAAAACTGTAACAAACCATTATGCATGATGACATTCCTTTGTCTGAACTGTTATTTCTTTAATTTGTTTAGAAGTAAACCCTTCAGTTTTAAGTCGTATTAAGACTAGAGGCTCAGAGACTGAGCCTGTATCGCTCACATGATCAAAATGCTTCTAAGTCAAGCCTATGCTGATGACCAAAACCTGATGTTTTTTACAATTTGATCTAATATTTTAGCTATCTTCTCAACTTGCGTTTTTTTTTGTCACATCTAATAGAAATGAGCAATATTAGAAAAAGGACCTTCCATACATCATTCAAATACAGCTTAGTTAAATTTGCTGCAATAGTTTCAAAGTAGATGATGAAAATGATTAATTTTCCCAAAGACTCCAATGTTAATCTATGTTCAGCGCTGTTTTAACGACGGCGTCTTCCACTTCCTAAGATTGGCACACAAAAATAAAAACGAAACAAGAACAAGAAATAGTCTTACTTATTGCCATAAATTCAAATAAAAAATGTAGGTCAACTATATATGTTTTTCATTGGAATGGAACAAAATGCGCATGTGATTTTCCGATAGGATCCAATGCTTAAAATATGTTCCTTGCTAGAAGCCATGTTTTTTGTCATATCGGAAAGGAATGAGCAATCTTTGTATAAGACCTCTTATACATAATTCCTGTTAAATTTTGTCGAATTTGCTGCAATGTTTTCAGAGGAGAAGATAAAAATGTGATTTTCACATGGAGTCTAATGTTGTTACTATGCTCAGCGCTGGCAGCCATATTTTTTAATCTAATTGAAACGAAATGAGAAATCGTTGTAAAGAACTTCCCATGCATTCTTCCTATTAAGCTTGGTTGAATTCCAGAGTAGAAGATAAAAATCTGATTTCCCCAGAGAATCCAATGTTAAAACACTTATGGCGCTGAAGGCCATGTTTCTCATCAGATCATAACTAAATAAGCAATGTTTGCAAAAAGATCTTCCATAAATCATTCCTGTAAAGTTTGGTTGAATTTTCTTCAGTGGTTTAAGAGGAGAAAATGGAAATATGATTTTGCCCATAGGGTCCAATGTAAAACCTAAGTTCCGCTCTGCCGGCCATGTTTATTTTGGATCAGAACCAAATGAGCAATCTTTGTAAAGGACCTTCCATACACAATTCCTGTAAAGTTTGGTTGAATTTGCTTCAGCGGTTATAAGGAAGAAGTTGAAAAAAATGGATTTTTCTTTATTTTCTTTAAGGGTCCAATGTTTAAGCTTAGTTTAATGTTGGCAGTCATGTTTTTCTAAAACCTAAGGTTTAACTCCCTCCATAGTAGTTTTGTCCTTAGCTATTTTTGATATTACTGAGTATTCGGATTTCGTTTGTTTTTATGCATTTTAAACACTACTGCTGCTGATGAGAAATTAATTTCCGAAAGGGCCATACAGCACATTAAAATTATTCCAACTGGAGTTAACATATGTGTTATGGTCTCATGTTTATTTACTCTATATCCTTTCGTAAAATATTTAATACAGGAGTTCTTTTAATGCAGTGTGGAGTAAAACAATTCCTCGTGTTAGATATGTATGTTCTTTATTTTTCTAAGACATGGTGTTCTTGTACACGAGATAATATCTCATGTGTACACTTTTTTTTGTTCAATTACTATTACCTAAATTTATCTAAATTCTAAAATCTAAGGTTTAACTCCCTCCATCGTAGTTTTGTCCTTAGCTGTTTTTTATATTACTGATTATTCGGATTTCATTTGGTTTTATGCATTTGAAACACTTTTTAAAATTAGGGATTTCCTATGTTTGGGTTCTAGTGCTGCTGATGAGGAATTAATTGCCGAAATAGGCATGCAGCTCATTAAAATTATTCAAGTTGGAGTTAACATATGTGTTATGGTCTCATGTTCGTTTACTCCATATCTTTTCGTAAAATATTTTGTCGGATCAGAACAAAATTTGGAAATTTTGCGAAGGACATTCAATACATGATCATACATCATTCCTGTCAAGTTTTATTGAATTTGCTAGAGCGGGTTTAGACGAGAAGATGAAAATGTGATTTTCCCAAGGGTCCAATGTTAAAACTATGTTCATCACTGGCAGCCATTTTTTTTTATCGAATTGAATCGAGATGAGGAATCTTTGTAAAGTACCTTTCATAAATCCTTCATGTAAAGTTTGGTCAAATTTGCTTCAGTGGTTCCAGAGGAGAAGATATGAAACTGTGATTTTTCCATACGACCCAAAGTTTAAACTATGTTCCGGCCATGTTTTTCTATCGGATCGGAACGAAATGAGCAATCTTTGTAAAGGACCTTCCATTCATAATTCCTGTAAAGTTTGCTATAATGACTTCAGAGGAGAAGTTGAAAATGTGATTTTCACATAGGGTCCAATTTTAAATATAAGTTCCGTGCTGGCGGTCTTGTGTTTGTCGGATCAGAACCAAACGAGCCATCTTTGTAAAGGATCTTCCATGCATAATTCCTGTAAAGTTTAATTGAAATTGCTTCAGTATATAAATGGGAGAAGACGATAATGTGATTTTACCATATGGTCTAAAGTTGAATATAAGTTCAGTTCTGGCGGCCATGTTTTTTGTCGGATCAGAACCAAACAAGCGACCTTTGTAAAGGATCTTCCATAAACATTCCGGTAAAGTTTAATTGAAATTGCTTCAGTGTTTCAAGGGAAGAAGATGAAAATGTGATTTTCCCGTAGGTTCCAATGTTAAACCTAAATTCGGCATTGGCGGCTATGTTGTTTGTCGGAACATAACCAAAAGATCAATTTTTGTAAAGGTCTTTCCATATATCATTCCTGTCAAGTTTGGTTGAATGTGCTTTAGTGGTTTAAGAGAAGAAGTTTAAAATGTGATTATTCAACATAGGGTCCAAATGAAAAATCTCGTTCCGCGCTGGCAACTATGTATTTTTTTTCGGATCAGAACTAAACGAACAATCTTTGTAAAGGAACTTCCATCCATCATTCCTGTAAATTTTGGTTGAATTTGCCTCAGTGGTTTCAGAGAAGATGACAATTTTAAAGTTTAACGGACGATCGACGGAAACCAAGTGATGGCAATAGCTCATACTGACCCTTTGGGTCAGGTGGGCTTATAAAAAAAGTAGGAGAAATTTCATGGTGAATAACATCCTGAATAATGGCGATTTTTACAGATTTTCTGCCAAGAATCTGCACATTTTTTAAAAAGGAGCTGTCGCGAATGGCGTCCAATTATACCCCCGTACATTGTACCCTGAATCATATATGGTAAATGTAAATTCATGTGTGCATGAACCCAATACAGAAGTGAACACAGTACAAGTGTGGAGACAATACAAGTATGGAAACAATGATATAATCCTCAAGAAAAAATTACTCTTTAATGCTACAAGTGTCAAAATGAAAAAGATGGTAAAACAGGAAGTTGTATCCCGATTGGTCTGAAAAGGCATCCCACAATATGGTATGGCTATACAAAAGTTTTGACAAAACTTTATATCTGGACCTTTTACCATTGCTCAGATAAATGGGACGAAAATGTGTTACGGACGAACCCACACACAGACCAAAACAGCATACCCCCCGATTTGGTGTGGGATTATAAAGATCAAAGTTATCGGCAAACAGGAAGTAGACGAGTGACAAACTTGAAAAGGGGAGACACAGCACAACTCATCACACTTAAGCTTCAGACCAATTATCAAGTCATTACTACATACACAAGCTGAGAAATCCTTGACGAAAAATTCCAATGTATGGCTACAATGGAAAAAAAATCAAAGTTATCGGCAAATAGGAAGTAGATGAGTGACGGACTTGAAAAGAGGAGACACGGCACAACTCACCATACTAAAGCTTCAGACTAAATATCAAGTCATTACTACATACACAAGCGGAGAAATCCTTGACGAAAAATCTCAATAAATGGCTATAATGGAGGAAAATTGACGAAGTCGGTAAACAGGAAGTAGTATTTACACATGTCTGAAAATGCATCCCACATAAAGGCATGATCATACAAAGCTTATGACAAAATTTAAGATCTGTATCTTTTTCTTTTGCGGAAATATATGCAACGAAAACGTGTTATGGACGGAACCACACACACACCCACGCAACCCATGCATCCACCCACACACATACCGAAAACAGTATACCCCTATCTCCGATGGGGAGCGGGGTATGATATAAGATTTAACTGGAAAATAAATAGAGATATACACTCACCACACCATTACCGTCTTTATCTAAAGCATCAAAAGCAGTTTCTACAGTACAGTTTTCACCAAACAAGAGATTGGCATGCTCTGTGGTAAATTCTTCCTACAAGACAATAAATTTAAAATTGGAATTTTAAATTAAAAGATTGATTGATTAACAACTACTAGTATTCAATGAAATATGAATGTTCTATGGCTCGACTACATAAACAAGACGAAAATAAACCTGATTTTAGAGGCCTGACATACTGACTACCCTTTAGTACTAATATTATAATGAATTCATATAAAAATGCTGAAAACACATGAAACAGCTAATCAAAAATTAAGCATTAACTTTACGTTTTTGTTTCTGTCAAATATTTCCTATAAATAAGATAAACTGACCATATTGAAATCATTTCTTCATTCAATTTTTGTTAACACGACACCCTAGAATTACGAAATAATATTCCGTGATTTCATAAGAAATGTTGGGATGTTAATATTTTCAACTTAATATATTAATATTTTAAAGCAATAAATCTTTTAGCAAATCATATATATTCAAGCATAATTCAAAGCTTTAAGTTTTTATAGTGTTGCTTTTGCATTAAAAGTGCCTGAGACAAATATCAATGTAGACATCTTATAAACATAAAAAAGCAACATATAATCGGCTAATAATTCGGTTGCCGTATATTTCAAGATTGACACACAGTGAACAATTTAAAAAATATTGTTTTCATGCATCCATCTACCAACTGATAGATGTAGAAGCTGCAGTTGACATGCTAAAGCATACATTTCCGATATGTATGAGTAAATCACAAGAACTCTGCACTACTATTTGAATACACATTTCATCATTAGCACATGCACCGATATTGAATACGGGACTTTGGAGTTAATTGTTTGTTAATGATGAGCAACTGGTTAAAGAGGCTAACTCTTGATGTTGTTTATCAAGAATTTCTTGAAACATATTTTAATTGATTAAGCATTGTAGTTTAAATGAATAAGTAAAAAGAAATATGTAGGTTTGCTTTTAACGGAGATACAATACATTAAAAATTTGGTGGGAAATGGATTTGTCTGGATTTTTCCCTTAATTTAACATCAGGACTATTTTTTGTCTAACAGCTTGGAAGTTTTATAAAGAATTCTATGAAAACTTGTCAGGTGTCTTAAGTTTACTTATAGAAGACAATCATGAAATAAAGAGTCCGAGTGCAAAATTCTTTTAGCCGTTGAACAGGAGAAAACCAGAGGAGTTCCGAAATCTGACACAAATTCAAAAATGTGATGAGTGAGCCACCTTAAATCTATTTTGTAGCACTCCATGTGAATTGTTTTCCGTTTTGAAATAAATCTACTTAACAATTGCAATGTGACGAAAGATAGGGTACATTTTAATATGACTCTCTTCTTTCGCTTTGGAAATAAAGCTACGTTCTAATTCCAGCAATATTTTTTAGCATATGCGTATATGCGTATATTTTTTTTTTTTACAAATGGACATTCATAATGTACAGTTTCACATTTTATTCACTCAATATTCATTTACTGCATATTTTGTGTAAATAAAGTTTTAAATAATGAATCACCCAAAACGCCACATCAAATAATAACAATAATAGAAATTTACAACCGATACTGAATTTAGAACCCGAAACTGAAATTGACATAACCGTAACCCAGCAACGAATGTCTTGTTGTTATGAAATCTTATCTATGTTGCATATCATGCTTGACAATTTAACTATAAAATTTTTAATTTTTAACGTTAATGAAATTATAAATATGAGTTTTATTCCTTTTCTATTCTGCTTTTGGCTTCAAATATCACATAACTAAAATGTCATATAAATCAGAAATACAATCAGCTCACACTTATACCCGCTTCGATTTTAAAATATCCTAATTCATAAGCTTATAAGCCATTTGTATTAATAAAACATTGAAATATAGATTTCTCTATGTCCATTTATGTGTGTTTGTTTGCAGTTTTCCGACATTTTGCAATTCTAGAGTCAAACCAAATATTCCTCTCTAAGAGCCGTTTCGAATGTTCAAAACGCCTGTTGAATATATTAGAATTGAAATAGATTATTGCAATTGGGCTCTATGCAAATTAAAACATGGTCAGATCTTATATTTGTCTTCATTTTATACCTCGCTCTCGCTCGGTAAAAAATATTGACAAATATAAGGTCTGCCCATGTTCTTATTCGCATAAAATCCGCTTGCAATAATCTATTTCTTAATTTCAAGTCAATTTATAGTTTGTTTCTTTTAGGTGATATGTCGGCATTTACCAATTCATTTAAAAGGTCAGTTGTCAATTTCTTATACTGATAATAAGACCCTCATTTCCAACTTCAGCTAGATTTTTCCCCACAAAAAAATTGAGGAATATAGAAGTTAGTGAATAATTGACCAATATCTATCATAGTGTAAAACAATGTCATGATAAAACTTTTTATTTTGGTGATATTTCAAAATCCTGATATTAAAAATGCAATTAAACACAAAAAAGCAAATATTTTACTACAATTTAATTTTAGTCTCAATAGGGTTTTAGCATATTGAGGGGATGGCCTTTTTAGTAAGTTGAAAGCTGAATTGTTCGTTACAAGCAGTGAGTATAAACGGGTAAGGGCGTAAGACGTGAAGCGGTAAACTCTGAAAGAAATCCCTTTAAACCGAGAAAATTTTGGTTGTTTTAATATGGAATATAGGACATTTTGTTTTTGATACGGATTTAATCACGGCCAGTATCAAGTGAGCCCGTCAGGGCGAGATTGATGCGTTTCGCCGTGATGAAGTCCGTATCAAAAACAAAATGTCCTATATTACTTTTATCGGTAATTCACAGAAGATAAATAAAACTCTGTAACTAGAGGCTTAGAGGGTTCTAGTGCTGCTGATGAGGAATAACTTTCCGAAATGGCCATACAGCTCATTAAAATTATTGCAGTTGGAGTTAACATATGTGTTATGGTCTCATGTTCATTTACTCCATATCCTTTCGTAAAAATATTAGAGACTGAGCCTGTTTCGCTCACCGGACAAAATGCTACTATGCCATGTATGACCAAAAAATGATGTTTTTTTACCAATGGGGTCTAATGTTTATCTATGTTCTTCATTGGCACCCGTGTTTTTGTCTGATCAAAATGAAATGAGTCATGTTTGCAAAGGACCTTCTATACATCACCCAATACAGCTTACTTGAATTTGTTTGACTATTTTCAGAGAAGATGATGAAAAGGATGATTTTTTTTCATAGGCTCCAATGTTGAACTGTTCCACGCAGGTCGCCTTGTTCTCATCAGATCAAAATGAAATGAGCAATTTCTTGTAAAACATCTTCCATACATCATTCCTGTAAAGTTTGGTTGAATTTGCTTCAGCCTTTTCAGAGGAGAAGATGAAAATGTGATTTTTTTCCATAGGGTCCAATGTTTAACGCAAGTTCCGCGCTGGCGGCCATGTTTTTCATCGAATCGGAACAAAATAAGCAATCTTTGCAAAGGACCTTGCATACATCATTCCTGTAAAGTGTGGTTGAATTTTTTCAGTGGTTTCAGAGGAAAATATGAAAATGTGATTTTCCCTTAAGGTCCAATATTAAACTATGTTCCGTGCTGGCGGCCATGTTTTTATGGGATCGGAACAAAATGAGCAATATTTCCTTTGGACCTTTAGTACAGCATTCCTTTAAAGTTTGGTTGAATCTGCTTTGGCGGTTTCCGAGGAGAAGATGAAAATGAGATTTTCCCATAGGGTTTAATGTTAAACCTAAGTTCCGAGCTGGCAGCCATGTTTTTTATCGGATCGAAACAAATGAACAATCATTGTAACAGACCTTCCATATATCATTCCTGTAAAGTTTGGTTGAATTTGCTTTAGTGGTTTCAGAGCAGAAGATAAAATGTGATTTTCCCATATGGTTCAATGTTAAACTATGTTCCATGCTGGCGGCCATGTTTTTATCGCATGGGTAAGAAATGAGCTGTGTTTGTTAAGTACCTTTTGTACATCATTCCTGTAAAGTTTGGTTGGATTTGCTTCAGCGAATTCAGAGGAGAAAATGAAAATGCGATTTTTCCCATAGGGTTCAATATTAAACCTAAGTTCAGCTTTTTAACAAAATGAGCAATCTTTGTAAAGGACTTCCATACGTTTGTTGAATTTGCTTCAGTGTTGTTAGAGCAGAAGATGAAAATGTGATTTTCCCATAGGTCCAATGTTTAACTATATTCCGCACTGGTGGCCATGTTTTTATAAAATCGGAAAGAAATGAGCAATGTGTGTTAAGGACCTTTAGAACATCATTCCTGTACAGTTTGGTTGAATTTTCTTTACCAGTTTCAGAGGAGAAGATGAAAATGTGATTTTTCCCATAAGGTTCAATGTAAAACCCAAGTTCAGCGTTGGCGGCCATGTTTTTATCGGATCGTAACAAAATGAGCAATCTTTGTATAGGACCTTCCATACATCATTCCTGTAAAGTTGGTTAAATTTGCTTCAGTGGTGTCAGAGCAGAAGATGAAAACGTGATTTTCCCATAAGGTCCAATTTTAAACTATGTTCCGCGCTGGGTGCCATATTTTTTATCGGATAAGAAGAAAATGAGCAATCTTTGTTAACGGCCTTTAGTACATCATTCCTGTAAAGTTTGGTTGAATTTGCTTCAGTGGTTTCAGAGGAGAAGATGAAAATGTGATATTTCCCATAGGGTCCAATGTTAAACCTAAGTTCTGCGCTGGCGACCATGTTTTTTATCGGATCGGAAAGACATAAGGAATCTTTGTAAAGGATTTCCATACATCATTCCTGTAATTTTGGTTGAATTTGCTTCAGTAGTTGAAGAAGAAGAGGAGATGAAAATGTTTAACGGACGACGGACGCCAAGTGGTGGCAATAGCTCACACTGACACTTCGGGTCAGGTGAGCTAAAAAAATTGAAATAAGCTTAAATATCTATTTCAGCACAGTTAATCTATTGTTCATTGTAATAATTTAGATACTTTCTACATTCAACGTTTTACGGGTATGAACACGACAAATAGTACAAAACATAACGTCAGCATAGCAAACGACACGTGACGCCTTCACAATGACCGTATATTTTCGTGATAGTGTCCATTTCGGTGATACTGGGAATATCAGTCTCTGTAGATCAAAGGAAATCTATACAAATTACCGATACAAGTCATTATACTATATATTCTACAGCCCATTCTACGGGAAAATTGAGAAAAATTGGAGGGGTTTCAGGAAAGAGACTTACTATTGTGACCCCCCTTTTAGTATTTTGTTTTCACCCCCCCCCTCGGGTTATGTTTTTCTATCAGATTATATTTTTCAGTTTTCTGGGTCTTCCAAATATCTTATTCTCTTCTGCACTGAGGAGTCAAAGTTGAGAAATAGCAATCTGTAGAAACTAAAATTTACAGCAATCTAGTTGTTTTGTTATTTTAAACTGTTTTGTGCAATCATATTCGATGAATTATATGCATAATCTAAAAAAGGTCTATTGAAAACTATTCGTGATCAAATAAAGGTGTGGGAGGTAAAGGTTTCTTTGTATAGTGTACCATTATAACAAGGAATGCTGATTCGGTATTCGGTATGTTACTTCGGTATTTTGTTATTTATTATATTTCTTCGCATTATTGGGATTCGGGAAGATCGATTAAAACCGTATAACACAAACGTACGAGGAACAGATGAAAATCATTTTTGTATGGTGGTAAATATTTTTGTTCATACACGAAATACAATGACGACGCACAAAACCGGAGGTATACAGTAAGTACACCGTACATGCACAGTCGTGCACCGAATACACCGAACTAGCACCGAACTGACACTGGAACCCTACCGGACGAGCACCGAATAAAACGCATTTGTAAGAGTAACATACCGGACGAGTACCGAATGAAACGGATTGTTAACGAAAACTTACCGAACGAGCACCGAGTAAAAACGAATTGAATAGGCACTATGTAAATACTGTTAATTTACTTTCTGCATATGCACATTTCGACAACTTATGTCTCATGAGTGCAGATCAAACCAAACCACTTGGAAGTCCATTAACCGAAAAACGTGAAAAAGCTGATAGAGAACATATAACCAAAAGGATCAAAATTTAAAAGCCAAAATTCAGCTAAGGACAGAGCTATGCATGACGGAGGTACTCCTTAGTTTCAAATAACATTTTGTTAAATGTAGATATTGCAAGTTTCTATAAATTCGGTTCTCGGGTCAGCACCGAAGTACTGACTACTGGATTCATGAATACAGTCGGGGACTAACAGTCCACCAGCAGTGGCATAGGCCAAGTGTTAAAAAATAACAAAATACCGAAGTTACTGTTAATTTACTTATTGCATATGCGCATTTCGACAACTTATGTCTCATCAGTGCAGATCAAACCAAACTACTTGGAAGTCCATTATTGGAAAAACGTGAAAAAGCTGATAGAGAACAAATAACCAAAAGGATCTATATTTAAAAGCCAAAATTCGGCTAACGACAGAGTTATGCATGGGGGAGAAACTCCTTAGTTCAAAACGACGATACCTGTGTCTTTTGACCACTCAGCAACTTATTTTACACATATAATCATTACGGCGCGCTTGACCAATCAAATTCATTTTCCCAAAATGTCACCGAATAGAAAAGCAAGAGAATGACCTAAGAAAAGCTAGAACTGTCGTGTTACAGTTAACCTTCTCCACCAACGACCCAAGGCGAAATCGCCAGTAAAGATGCTCAAGACCGAGATCGGGTTAAAGTGATACATGTACAGTCTCTATGGTGGCGGATGCTGCTTAACACATATACCGTTTTTAAACAGCCAGAAAACGGACAAATTTTTGACTGTGATGTTTTGGGTATGTGCCAGAATAATGTTACAATAAAAATACAAAGCAACAAACACTTCATAATATTTGCAATTACTATATTAAATAAGCAACTTAAAAAAAGTAGTGTTCAGCACCTTTTATTGGATGACCACATAATAAGCAACCGTTGTAAAATCGTAATAAGCAAAATAAGAATGGTAAGAGTAGGCCACATTTTAAAAGCTAAAATGAACAAAATATACTAAGTAAAAAAATAAAAGACAAGCAAAAAATCAGAAGAAAGTATGGCCCAAATTATCGGCCTAATGGCCTCCAGCTATGTGTCAACCAGATAAATTCTGTTTCTTTTCAGCGATTCGAGTTTCTTTCGTTCTGGCAGGTCCATCATTTTTGGTTTTCCGTCCGAATGCCTTAAAATATGAGCCTTTTTTCTGTTCCTTTCTTGTGATTTTTAGCTGTTTTTTCTTTTGGTTTATTATTATCATTTTGTTTATATTTTATGTTTTGTGCTTATTATCTACTTTTACGATTCTTATTTTGTTTATTTCATTTAATTTTGATCTTTGCACAACATATATATTTTTCGTTTTATTCGGCGTTCTTCCGGTTGGTTCCCGCTGTAAGTCCGGAACTCGAACGGTTTATCCGTTATCTCTTTGGTAAAAGTCCGTTTCACATTTTAAATTTAATCTACCGTACATGAACGGATACAAGACGGACAAGTTATAAATGGATAACGTATATACAACGCACGAAAACCGAACAAAACTTAAACCTACCGTACATTCACCGAACATTTTGTGCGGTATATGTCCGTTCCAAGTTTTGAACATGTTCAAAATTTTTCACCTCACAAAACGGACTTCACCGTACTTGTACCGTATTCACCGGATAAAAAACGGACGACAAACGTATGTGAACGGAGACGAACGGATATAATTTATCTTTGTACGTTCGGCGTTCGTTTGCGTTAAACAGTGTAGTGTTAGAGGGCTTTAGAGATCGGCATTCAGATGCTAGAATGATCTGTTTTGGCGTCAATTAAAAAAAAATTAATAGGTGTCAAGCAAGCCAGCCAAAAAAACAAAACAAAACAAAACAAAAAAAAACAAAAACAAAAAACAAAAAAAAAACAAAAAAAAACAACAAAAAACAAACAAAAAACGATTCCTTCAATATTTAGAAAGATTCAAGCAAAAGTTGTCAAACACTGAAGTCATCGCCCGAGACAGAAGCTAACGAGAAACCTTATTTCTTCAGTTACACGTGGTTCGAAATATTCAGGCGTTGTAACGTTGACCTCTCTTCACTTACAGAAATTCATTTGTAAATAATTAAGTAACAAAGTTTTAGTTCCAGTATATTCCTATTACGACAACTAATGTTTCTTCGACGCAGATCAATCGTTTGCCAGACCATTAACCGAGAGATGTTTGAAAGCTGATAGAGAACAAATAACCAGAAAGACCTTAATGAAAAAAAGAAATCAGCTTAGGACAGAGCCACGCACGACAAAATACTTCAAAGATTGTTGTCCTGAAGATATTATTATTGAATTGTTACTTACAATATATATGCGCAATGGGCTTCAAATTAAATTGTCATGGATGTTAATTTTTTTGAAAGACCATATAGTCTCGAGGGACGCTGCTTATGATTCAAAAGTTAGATACATAGCTAATTATTAGCCGATTTTGGCTCTCCAATATAGCATATTGGCTAATTGTTCTCTATCAGTTTTTTTTCTGTCGGTTTACTTCCCAAAATATTAATTTAATCTAAAAGCAATGATTGAAGGACTCAAATTATCGAAATGGCCAACCACAGACAGAAAATTGGAGAAATTTCTGTATTTAGTTATCCTCAGTCATTAAGTTACACGTGAAGTATTCTTGTAAGGAAGTGTAAAGGTGTTCGAAAATCCGAAACCTGCACAGCATTCATCAATGGTGCTTAATGATAAATATTATATGATGGATTCTACTTTGGTTACGCATGCTTGGAATGTAAATCATGCATGTTATGTCAAGGTGGGATTATGGATTCACATTTGGTTACAAGGATCTTTCTCAGATGTGTTTAATTATGACTATAATGGAAGGACATGTAGTTAATCTCCCTTAAAGTAGAGGGTAAAACCAACCAAAGGAACAACTTTCACAATTTGAAAATAAGACAGATTTCATCCATTTGCTTGCATTATTTACGAGATGTTAGGTTATCTGTGTGGATATAGATATCAGAATAAATCAATTTTGTTCTCTATTGATTGCATGCGATTCCTTACTACCAAAAACAGCTTTAATTTAGCAACATTTAAATTATACCTCTGTTGCATCACCAGTTTTGACCTATAAAAAAATCAATTTTGTATTCTGTTGTTGACGTTATTTGAACTTGACATCACTATCAAATAAAACTACTACCAAAAAGAAAAACAATGTTACATGCAATTTAAGACTACCAATCAGCGAATTGTGGCTTACTCTTTTCAAATAGATTTCTGATGTATCTATCACAATATAATGCTACGTCACTGATTTGTCCGTTCAACACGTACTTAATTGCAACAATGGGAATGTGATTTTTTCCATACCAATGCTTTAAACTTTAAAAACATATGACAACTCGCTTGAAATATTCATTAATGTAATGTGAAATCAATAATAAAAACGCACTGAGAAATGTTTTGCAATATCTTGAAATCATCCACACGTTTAAAAAATTTGAATATCTGAATTCCAACTACAATCACGGAATTTACGTTTGTCTTTTGTCTTATTCGTGTTTTTCCTGTGTAGCTCCTTAGCAGATTGTGGCATGTAATTATAATTTTCAGCCGTTGTAGGCGTTTCCTGTTATCCATTTTTTTACATTTAAATTATTTAACTACATTTAATGCATGCGAGTACTTGATATGTTACTTAAATGTAACTTAAACGAGAGCTACTCGTGGCCTTCGGACTGTTAGCAATCCTCTATCAATAAATAAAGCATTAAGGATGTTCGATGGTCAATTTTAAAATAACAAGGGTTTCATTTAAATGTGATTTTTGTTAGAAAATCGAAAAAGAATTAATTTTAGCACAAAAATTGATAAGTTAATGATGTAACTTTTGAGATACGAGTGTTTCAAAAAATGGCGGGAAACTGAGCTCCTCTGCATTTTTATAGGTTTAACATGAGAATGAATGCGACAAAATAACACCAATTAAAAAGATTTTGTCAGAATGCTCCAAAAGATAAATAAAATGAAATTGAGGGAAAAAAATTAGGCTGTCATCAGGCAAAACATGATTAAGCTTTTAAATGGATAAAACCAGAGAAATCAGAAAATCTGACAGAAATACATCAACATGACCAGCGAACATACCTAAAATAGATGAAATTTATGACAGTATTTGCTTCTTTGTCTAAAGTTTGTTGTCTATTTCGAAATATTGTTTTTCTATGCTGCCGTTTTTGCCATGTCTTTTTGTAATCAGCACTTCCTTTGTTCCTTCGGTATTTTACTGCCGTTGTTACCATACAAAAATAAACTTGAAAGCAATGCAAATGATGATGTAAAGAAAGAAAGTTTCAGAACTTTAAGTACCCGAGTGATTATATTTAGCCATTTAAAACCTATGACTCTGCACCCCACTTTGTAAACATGAAAAAAAAAACAGTGGTTTCTTTGAGTTACTTCCTTGACAAAAAAACAGCTGAAGTATTATTGAAAATATCATACAGTATTTAGGTTTATTTTGAAAAGATCCAACTTCACAAGAAAATAAATAGAAAAACGTCAAAAATCCAAAACAATGTAAATCCAGCTAAAAATCAATAAAAAAGAACAGAAAAGTATTGCATTGTACTTTGTAACCTTGTGTGGTCCGATGCTTATATTATAATCTTTCATAAATCTGGTCAATTGAGCATGAAGTATGTTACTTAAAATGTCAAAAAAAAATCATTGAACCGATGTAAATAAATACTTGAGATATACTTTTTCAAGTCACCTTTAAAAAATTAAAAGGCACACTAATTACATCGTAAATATGAGAGCTATGCATTTCAGTTATCGTTGTAAAAATGTGGTTTAATCCTACCGAAATGAGCATTTTTTATTCACTGTCATTATTGTCATTATTAAAGGGATCCCATCAATATCAAGTGATCAATATATCTTCCAGTGTTAGAGAACTACTAGATCTTCGACTTCTGGGACTATCATCTCGAATTTTACAATTTGACGAAAAAAGTCATCTCAGTTCTCAAATTACCGACAAAAAGGACAACTATCATTTTCTCCAACATAGACAGTAAAATTCCAACTTCTCCTGCTTACTGAGTGTATATTTCACAGTTGATTCGTCACACGAGAGCCAACTGTGATCATTCAGACTTTCTCATTAGCCATAGATACCTCCGTGGCTGCCTTCAAAAAATTTCGTCTCATACGATCATTAAAAAAGTTCTTTATTAGATATCATTTATTTGCGGACATTTGGTCCGAACTGTGATTCAAGATTCACAATTTTCTTGTACTATTGAATGGAGGTTTCTATATATCAAGACTTTTCTATCCGGCTATCCCGAGTTCCTATCGTTAATTATGTTTGTCTCTTGTTTTCATTATTGTTTTTCTAGTGCAGTTCATGTGATTGTAGTTCCCGGCCATTGTAGGTGTTTACTGTTATTTTGCTTCACAGTAACAAAGTACTCACATCTTTAAAGGCATTTGTAAGCTCGACTTTGTCTATTTTATCATCATTATCTAAGTTGTGTTTCTTCAGTACCTAATTAAAAAAAAATATTATGCTTAATATATGGATAGCAAACAACGTTTTCACAAATTTCATATGAACACATATTCAATCCGAAACAATACAATAACAATTCAATGGTTGCAAAACATCTAGTTTTTTTTATAAATAAATCAATGCAAATGATCAAAACGATGTGACAAGCGGAAACGTCAAATTTTGCTTCTTAGTTAGAAATATAAAAGAAATAAGTATAGGATCTAGTCACTATTTTTTAAGAAGTCATTCATTGTAAGAATGACATCATCGCATTGCAAAAATAAAGGTGTTATTTAAGGGGGTTCGCTACTCCATATGAAAATAATAGGATTTCAAATAAATGTGATTTTTTGTTAGATAATTAAAAAAGAAATAATTTAAATGAAAAAAATTGATAGGTTGAAGATCTCGTTTTTGAGTTTTAAGTGATTGAAAATTTGGCGGGAAACTGAACTCCACGGATTTTTCATAGGATTAACATTAGCAAGGTTTTACCACGAATGAATGTGACAGAATAAATAAAATTTTATGAATTTTTTACATAATGCTCATAATGAAGTATAAAATGAAATTATGGGAAAAATTAAGGGGGTCCATGGGCAAAAAATTATAATGCTTTTCAATGGATAAAACCAGAGAATTCCGAAAATCTGACAGAAATCCCAAAACATGAGGAGTGAACCTCCTTAATGGATCAATGTTGGTGTACCTAAGTCGACAATGGCACAAAATTTGGCAATCATTGTTTTTTTTCATTTATGACCTATTGTGTAAAGTGCAAAAAAAAACCCAGACAAAAACGTCGAATTTTCCTAAAAATACATAGAAACGGTGTCTACAGATAGCGTTATCTAAGCTCACATTATTACCATAACCGTAGGGAAAATCTTTTATCACATGTGCAAGATTTTGCCCCTGTTGTAGTCGAATAAAAACTGAGGCTAATAGTAGCCTACGCAATCATGCTATTAATGAATCAATAGATTCTAAAGCTGCAGATTTTAAAAGAGTTGCTTCTACTATATTTTCTGTAACCCACTTGCGAACCCTATGAAAAGACAATAACTAACAGGATACCACCGCAATACAAACAAAACGTACATTATTGGCAAACTTGCGTTTTTTGCTTTGTATTTAATTTCAATTTACTCATTCACAGACTTAGTAACTATAACCTCCTTTTGAGATCCTTTGGAAAATTGGGTTGTGGGTATTTACTCTATAAAATGCTGCGAAAGTCACAACATCAAAATTTGTTTTCATTTTTATATATTTATATTACTTTCAAAAATGCATCCACTGCTAATGTAACTCTTCTATGTTCACGTTTGGCCTTTTCTTGAACATTTTTCTTTTCAAGCTTTTTTCTAAAAATAAAAACAAGAATTGATACTGATTACAATTTGGAGTTAACTTATTTGCAAGTAGTCAATATAAAGCCATGCTATCTGAGAACTTATTTGTTGATATTCCGATATGTCAGGTGCCTGCCTCCATTAAGATATGAAAACATCATTTCTTCCAAATTTATATTTTATCTGCACTGATGAGACATAAAGTGTCGAAATGGCCATATGCAGAAACTAAATTCACAGTAACGTCGATATTTTGTTATTTTTGGAGATGAAATTTTTCACAATAACATGTGCTTCGCTTTTCCCTGTGCCTTGTTTTTATGATTCCTTGATTCGGCATACTTCTGATGAGAGGTTACTTATTGAAACACGTGAACAGCATAACAAAATTAAATGTTTATCATTCAACTTCGGTATTTTGTATTCTACAAATTACAACAGAACAATAACTCATTCAATATGCTAAAATAAGATCAATGTTCTTGCTATTCTGTTTGGAATGTTATGTTGTTCCATGATAGATTCTCATGACATACTGATAGAGAATTAAATACCTTTGATCAAATTAAAATCAGTGTCTTTGCAACTTGTAAATCTCCAGCACATTCACGAATGTTTACGCAATATGATAGGGTATCGAAAAAAATTAGAGTCTTATAATAGTTTCCAAACGAGGTTGGTAAAAGCGAAATTGCTTATCACTTAAATGATGAATTAGAGAAACGCCAATATGATAACACATTTATTTTCATTACATCATATATTCTAGACAGATCTGTTCCATTTTTCACCGGATAGTAAATGTGTAAATATGATACTATTTCGAGTTTCGAATACGAATTTTGTCCATTTGTCCATTTGTGTTGCATACTTGAAGAAAGAAAAAAGGCTATATATAAGCACTACAACTAAAGACAAAAAGACCTGCAAAAAATAAAATAGAAAATAAATAAATCAAAATAAATAAATAAATGAAGCACCAGCAGTTAAAAAATTATACATCAAAGGTTTCTCTTAATTTTATCAGCAATGATACGACAAAAAGCCACCTGTCAAACTAAAATTTACTGATTTTTTATTCATTCAAGGAAACTGGAGGTACTAACAAAATTGTCAAGAGCCAAAGGCCAAAACGTAGAAAGACAAAGCAGGTGGAAATTTACCGGAAGATTGTCACCGCAATGGTCCTCACTTCGTACAGGTATTGAAAAAGAAATGGTGGGTTGAACCGGTTTTATGGCACCAAACCTCCCCTTCCATCGCGGTACATCCGGTGGCAACTAAACAGCAAGTTCGTAGACAATAAAAAGAAATTATTCCAGTATTAAGTAAAAAAAAAAATCTGTATCACAGTTCGAACTGAAACTTCAATTTTTTCCACAAGGGATTGATATCTTTTAAATTGTGAAACATACACCCAGTAAGCAGGAGAAGTTGGATAATTACTGTCCATTATATATGTAAGGGAATTCATAATTTTGAAATTAAAATCGTCTCTTTTTGTCGCAAATCTTAATACTGAAATAACCATTTTCGTCCATTTCGAGACGAAAGTTCAAACACGATGTAGATATAGTGTTTTTTTGTTTTCTTTATCTCGAGCTCTGAAGGATGCATTGATGGGATCCATTCAGCAAAAGACGCGTTTTTAATGGAAAGAACTTAATTAATAGATTGAAAGATCGAGATTTAGCAAAAGACGCGTTATTAATGGAAAGAATTTAATTAATAGATTGAAATATCAAGCATCTTTTATTTTATGATCTTTTACGAGTCCCTGGAGAAATTCAGTCTCGTAAGTATATAAAAACAAGTCTGCGAGTAGAGGAGCAGAATTCGTGCCCATTGGTATACCAACTTACTATATAAAAATATATTTATGCATTAAAAAGAATTTTAAGTTTTATCAAACAGTTTATTCTTTTACAATTTGTATATATAAATTCTTGAAGGCTTCTTGAAAGATACATAGCGATTCGAACGCGTTATGTCCAGTGCATTGTAATCCAAGTTTAGAAAACATCTGTTTTACAACTCGACTATGGTAAATGATAACTTTCGTTATTTTCCAATTTTCAAACAAAATTTTTGTTAAAACACGGTTGATATGGAAACTTGCTACATCTAAACTTTAGAATTTCCACCTAACAGTAACTTCAGTCCTACCTCTAGTGAATTCCTGAAACGTTGATTGGTCAAACGATTTCACGTTCTGACCGTATGTTTTAAATACTGGATTTTTACTTCAGTTAGAGTTTTTTTTACAAATGTTAAAATTTCTAAATCATGTGATAACGGGGCAATTCAGAAATCCGCTAGAATAAGTTTTTAAGTTAAGAGAAATTTAGACAGCCCTCCATTTCACACAGTGCTGTTGCAATGATGTAGAAAGCTTTGCATCTCGCGATAATAGCTCATGATAGTAATGTTCAGCGTTAATTCCGGTTAAAATATTTCTTACACGATTCAATGAAATCATCACGTTTTTAAAGTATGTTTTCAATATGTTCAGTTTATCGGCAATATGTACAATTTTCTCTTTGATCTTACTGATTGATATTGTCAGTAGATACAAGAAAATATCAGGCAATGACGTCAGGAATATGAGCTGATGGCTCTTATGACGTTGCCGATAAAAACAATAATGGTAGTTTTGAAGGTCTCGACAGAACATATCATTAGTAAACAGCTCGTCCTATCGGACTCGCCGCGATACGGTGATATTTTCTGTCGCGACCTTCGAAACTACCATTATTCTATATGTAAAACAAGCACCAGTAAGATCAGCAAAAGCGCTTTTCCAACTGTAAAAGAATGAATAGAAAAGGAGAAATCTGGAATAAAACTATTGTAATATGTCTTCGTGTTTTTTATGGAAATACGAGGCATAAGTTGTCAAAATGGCCATCTGCAGACACTAAATCTACAACAACGTCGGTATATACAGCTTCTACAACGAGAACTAAGTTGATTATGAAATTTATCACATAGAGTTAAATAAATTTTGGAAATGTTTGAAAACGAGGCTTGCTTATTTAACAAGATGTGAGAAATTTCATTATAACGTGTTTAAGTTGTGAAAACGTTTCTCTTATGATATAAGGTAAAACATCGAAGATAATGTTCCGAATAGAGTTGGCGGGAAATTTCACGTGAGTTGCTCTTTCTCTAGAGATGAGAAATATTTTTATCACATTGATAAGGCGTTGGTAAAATGTTCTAAAAATTAGAGAATTAGTTATTTACAACTGAGCAAATTATTTAAGTCATTGCATTTGACAAGATTTAAGAATAACAAACAAATAAATAACATGTTTCTGGTCCATATAGAACCATAACAGTTAGAATTAGTAAACCAAACCTTGCAAGTTTTGTATCTGGGAATTTTTCAGTATGAACTCCAATCCGCTTCTCCAAAATGTAGCGGAATACGTCGGATTCTGAATCGGCATACTGAAAATACATAAAAAATTTCATTAAAACAAGTATAAAAATACTTCTGTGGTATGTGATTTTTACTTACATTTTTCCAATAAAAATGAAATTAATGACTACGCAGTAGTAAATCCACAAATCTGAAACGTATTGCCCAAACTTTTCTATTCTTCTAATGTACCAGTATCTAAATCCAGTTAAAAATTAACCATTATTACCATAGGGATGACATGACTTTTAAAAATCTAAGAATCTCACTTTTATCAAAAGTAAAACCTACCAATAAAAGTCCCATCGTTTTATTTGTATGTGGATCGTATTCGAACCGATGTTTCCTTGATAACAGCTGTGGAATTCTGTCCAATGGTTGTAATCTCTCCAAAAAACTGTCTCCTTGTTTCATGGATAACCACCAACCTAGTAAAAGTTTCAATCCCTCATTGTTAGTCTAACAGAAATAATGACAGTGATGAATTTTTTTCTGATAGTCAATTGGCTTTTGTACCAATGTTTCTGGCTGTTTTTGAAGGTCTTATTCATAATTATAATGCATACTATGCGTCGTCTATAGAAAATAAGATGTTGATAGTTTGGAAAGTTTACCCGCATAAAATCTGACCTGTTTTGCTGACAAAGCATGTACAAATATTCTGTTACGCAATGAATTTATGCTTCTTTCTCTAATGATATGTCAAGTTTAAACCGGTTTTGACCCGTTGGATAAATTTTCCTTATTCAGCGTATGTTGAATAAAGCCCCGTGCTATTTCCCGCCAAATCTATTCGGAATACAGTTCTCGGTGTTTATCATTGATCATTAGAGAAAAAGATTACACCACTTTATCCCGATTATTACCATATTTTATCCACTCTCGATAGTTAAATTTTAAAATTTTAAAATGCTCGGCAAGCCTCGCAATTAAAATTTTAAAATTTAACTATCTCTAGTGGATAAAATATGGTAATGAACGGGATCTTGTGGTGTAATCTATATTTATGCCTTTAACAATAATTTGATCTAATTATTTATCATCTTTTATGACTAAAAACAAATTTGTTATCGTGACCAGTGTCATCGAAAGAGAAAAAAATAATGAAGATAATTCAGATATAGTTCAAATATGATTCTGTTTTCTAACAATGAATTTGTTTTTCATTGACTTGTATGGTTGTACCATTCCTTTTTCTATCTAAAGCAATGCTTCGATGCATTTCGCAACAAGAAGTGAAAACCCACCTATCAACTCTTGCATGTACTGAAAAATCATGTGTCATTTAAATGCGAGACAACTCTACATGGCGTATTTGATATCACATGACATGACTTCTATCACGTAAAAATAGTTCAAAATGGTGCATTAAAACGTACCATCAAAACAATGGATAGGAAAATTGCACAACACCCCTCCGTCTACGTAGGTATTAGTTTCTCCATTCTCTGTGTAATTTGTTGCTTGGAACATACCTACGATACAAATGTATACCGGTAATATAAATACAGAGTGGTGTCAATGTTAGGCCAAGTTAGAAAATTAGGGTAATAGCAAAATTACCAAATAGATTGTCAAGAGCTGAAATCTAACGGACAAAAAAGACAAAGCATGTGGAAAACCAAAAGAAAAATTGTCAAAGGCAAGTTGCATATTTCAATATTCCGCACGTGTGACCTAATCTATACCTTTCAAAATAAGAAAAATTGTTCATCGTCAGATGTAATTTTAATACGTTTAATTGGTAAATGGTACGTATATTGGTATTTAAGCTTGCAAATTTCAAGAGCTTCAAACTAAATAAACATGCAGTCACAGTTGTATTAATGACTACCACTTTATCATATATGTTGTCGAGATCAAGTCGAATAGACAAAAATGAGAGAGAAATAAAACAAAATGAATAGAAAATCCACCATAGGCTCACATGCGAGCCTGTATCGCTCACCTGGTGGCTATTGATGAAATAAGATTTTCCCAAAAGAGTTAAATGATTGGAGTGACAGGTAATTGGTAATAAAATAATTCATCTTGAAGATTACTGTCCTGTTATAATGCCTAGTAAATTTCATTTTGATGTATGAAATGGTTTTCAAGAATAAACAATTACAGCATTTTCCCATATTATGTTCCCCGATGGAGGTTATTTGTATTTGTGAACGGTTCAAATATAAAAAATTGGTAGATGGCTATCATGATACAATGCCTAGTTAAAATCAACTTGATATATGAAACCGTTTTCGAGCATCAATGATTTATAACATTTTCCCATAGGATCTAATATCGAAAGTGGCGGCCATTTTGAATTTATGATCGTTACTAAAATCCTAGATTTGTTTGATGACCATCATGTTACCATGCCTAGTTAATATCAACTTGATGTATGAAATGTTTTTTTTAAGTAATAATGTATAACATTTTCCCATAGGGTCCTATGTTTAACTAAGTTCATCGGTGGCGGCGATCTTGGATGAATTGCGGACCAGTTGAACATATGTAGAAATTGTAGTTCTTGATAAGTAACAAAATACCTAAGTTACTGTTAATTTAGCTGAGCACTTTTGCTATTCAAACTTAACCTCTAACTCGAATCATTTTTGAAATATAAGACAAAAAGTATAAAATTACGAAAATTTGACAACGTTTTTTGCCATTTCAAGTTGACTTCTATCTGTTGTAGTTTTCCTGATAAAAATAAAAAACATAAAAATTTTGAATTTTTTTTTTGAAAAGGGGCAATAACTCAAACAAGAGTTTTCGGATTTTCTTCAAAATTGCAGGACAGGTAGATCTTGTGCTGATCCTTTTTAGACTGTCATATTTTTTTATATCTGTAGTGGTTTTTGGTTTTTTTTTTGCAAATACAGCAATTTACCTTATGTTCTATTTTAGTAAGAGCGGCCATGTTGTTTTGTCGTCGGACAAATCGAACACAAATTTTGAAAATTCAGACCCTGGTGATGATTTAGGCCAAGTTTGGTTCCAATTTCAGAGGAGAAGATTTTTGAAATTATTGACGATGTATAAAATTACGAAAATTTGACAAATAAAGGGCAATAACTCCAACATCGGCATTTAGATTTTTCTTCAAAATTTCCTGAGGAGTAAATCTTGGTATGCTGAACATTTTTGCTATTTCAAGTTGACTTCTATCTGTTACTGTTTTTCAAATAAAAAATTAAACCAGAGGCTCCAAGAAGCCTGTTTCGCTCACCTGGCTTCAGTTGCCACAATCAAGCTCACATTGTAAGTTATACAGTTGAACTTCAGTCCCTCAAACTTTGGTAGTTTGAACACCACCATCTTGAACTGTATTTTAAGTCTCATCATGTTTTACTATATTTCTTTGTTGGGCTTTTTTGACAAAAATGTTCTTGCTAAGGACCACTTTCGACACCAGTTTTGAAGTTGAGACCTCACATTGTAAATGGCGGTCAACGGCAATTTTCAACACCATATTTTAATCTATTAAGAAACCAAATTTCATTGAAATCTGACAATGTTGAATTTCAGACTTTTTTGGCGTCCATTTTGAAAATGGCAGTCAACGAACAATTTTCAACACATGTTTTGAAGTCGCAACAATCTATCTATTTTGAAACCAACTTTCATTGAAATCGGACAATGTTGAATTTTCCCGCGTTTCTTGGCGGCCATTTTTAAAATGGCGGTCAACGAACAATTTTTAACGTCAGTTTTGAAGTTGCAACATCAATACCTATTTGGACACCAAATTTCATTGAAATCTGACAATGTTGAATTTTCCCGCCTTTTTTTGCGGCCATTTTGAAAATGGCTGTCAACAAACAATTTTCAACACCGGTTTTGAAGTCGCAACATCAATATCTATATAGAAACCAAATTTCATTGAAATCGAACAATTTTGAATTTTCCCGCCTTTTTGGCGGCCATTTTGAAAATGGCATTCAACGAACAATATTCAACACCAGTTTTGAAGTCCACACAGCATGGCAAACATTTTATCAATTAACATTTAACCTTCATCTTCTATAGTTTTCAAAATAAAAGTGAAAAATATGAAAATTTTGAAAATTCCGTGAAAAAAGGGCAATAACTCCTACAAGGGTCATTGGATTTTCTTCAAAATTTCAGGGTGGGAAGATCTTGATATGCTGAACCTTTTTGCAATTACACTTGACCTCTATCTTTTACACTTTTTGAAATAAAAAATAAAAAATGCACAAATTTGAAAAATTTTACGGAAAAAGGGCAATAACTCCAAGACGGGTTTTCGGATTTTCTGCAAAATTGCAGGGCAGGTAGATCTTGCTATGCTGATCACTTTTATTTCTGTCAGATTTTTGATATCTGTAACGGTTTTTGAGTTATTTGCAAAAAAAGCAATTTACCCCTATGTTTTATTTTTAGTAACAGCAGCCATGTTGTTGGGTCTTCGGACTAATCGAACACAATTTTGAAACTGCATACCCTGGTGATGCTTCAGGCCAATTTTGGTTACAATTGGCTCAGCAGTTTCAGAGTAGAAGATTTTTGAAATTGTTGACGGACGACGGACGGACGACGGACGCAAAGTGATGGCAAAAGCTCACATGGCCTTTAAGGCCAGGTGAGCTAAAAACTATCAAATTTTAAAAATTTTACAAAAAGGGCAATAACTCCAAGACGGGTTTTGGGATTTTCTTCAAAATTTCAAGGCAGGAAGATCTTGCTATGCTGATTATTTTTATTTCAGTCAGATATTTTATATCTGAAACGGTTTTTGAGTTATTTGCAGAAACATCAATTTACCCCTATATTCTATTTTTAGTAACAGCTGCCATGTTGTTTGACCTGCAAACTGATCGAACACAATTTTGAGAAGCTATACCTTCTTAATGATTCAGGCCAAGTTTGGTTTCATTTGGCCCAATGGTTTTAGAGTGGAAGATTTTTGAAATTGTTGACAGACAGACGGACGGACGGACGGACGACGGATGCATAGTGATAACAAAAGATAACATGGCGTTTTAGGCCAGGTGAGCTAAAAAGGGGGTTACATGAAATATTCTCGAAATGTTCACAATTAGAATCATAGTTCACATTATTCAGTGGTATAACAATAGTTGAAAAAATTGAAAAAAATGATTGTTTTGAATCAGTTGCCAGATGCAAAGTAAAATCTTATTTCGTTGTTAACTTGCATGAATAATATTTATGTTGTATATCGTCAACGGTTCTAAAGTACATTCTCTCCTGTCTCACCTGGTATTGACATGGACATACGAACGGCAAGTCTAATTGGCATATTAGGCGTGGTTTTCACATGGCAATATTCTTCTACCATATGGTTAAGGTTAGTAACAACTATACACAATTCTCTTCCTGTTGATTCATAAAGCTACAACATAAAGGGAATCTGTCAGTATGCAACATAGTCACATAATAACAGAAATTAATTCACATTAATTCTAAAAATTAATTTCAAATGAATACCGAAGCAACAATGAAAAAATCATAAAAACCAGAATATATGGCAATATAAGAATCACATACAGTCCGAGCACGTAAATGACGAAGACTGCATAATAATTTTGTCCTGTTATAAATTTGATTTGCATTTTAGTTTGGTTTTTACAACACAAAAATATAGCTTTGATCGTGACAATTTTTGAAAGTTTTATTTGCTGTTTCAACATGACTTGTAGCAACAATTCCTATACATTTAAGTACTAATTGTAAAATTTATTTCTCATATGAAAGTTTACATTTCAATAAGTAAAATAAAGTACAAACTTGATTAAAAATTTACCTCTAAGAAAGTGAGATCTGCATTGCCATTGGATTTTTTTGCAAGAGCTTGACCAAACCACTGATATATCCGATTACCCGGATTCCAGCCATATCCCGTTAATAAATTTGGCAAGAGACTGAGAATCCCGAACGATGCATCTACAAATAAGCAAAAAATGCATCAAATGAAAAAACTGCTTTTATATCTGAATTAGTATTACTTTTCATTTACTTCAGCTGCATTATTTGAACTCAATAAGCTTCTAAATGTTTTAGTCTGGCTACGCGGATGAGATATTTATTTTCAAAAATTTGGTACAGATTTTAGACAAAACTTGACATAAATGGCAAAAAATCGGCTAGAACCCCATTTTTTTCTAGAACTCAACCAGAACCCCTCCTTTTTCGAAGATTGGATCCGCTGGTGTAAAATTTAGTTTGTGGGTTCCATTTCGCCTGATTTCATTTATACTCCAGAAGATTATTGATCGCATTGTGCAGTTGTGCATATCGGTTTTTTTACGCAATGTTCGGTCGATTTTCAAAGAGTTGTGCGCTTAATGACTTTCAAATTGTTGATTTCGATTTAGTAGGCGACACTTTCCTTCCATCTTTGATGCAATATAAACCAAACTTCATAAGAGTATTAACCATAATGATGCAATATAAACCAAACTTCATAAGGTTATTAACCATAATGATGCAATTATAAACCAAACTTTATAAGATTATTAACCATAATGATGCAATATCATCAAACTTTATAAGATTATTAACCATAATGATGCAATATAAACCAAACTTTATAAGATTATTAACCATAACGATGCAATATCATTAAACTTTATAAGATTATTAACCATTATGATGCAATATAAACCAAACTTCATAATGTTATTAACCATAATGATGCAATATAATCAAACTTCATAAGATTGTTAACCATAATGATGCGATATAAACCAAACTTCATAAGGTTTTTTTACCATAATGATGCAATATAAACCAAACTTCATAAGGTTATTAATCATAATGATGCAATATAAACCAAACTTTATAAGATTATTAACCATAATGATGCAATATAATCAAATTTCATAAGGTTATTAACCATAATGATGCAATATAAACCAAACTTCATAAGAGTATTAACCATAATGATGCAATATAAACCAAACTTCATAAAATTATTAACCGTAATGATGCAATATAAACCAAACTTCATAAGGTTATTAACCATAATGATGCAATATAAACCAAACTTCATAAGGTTATTAACCATAATACGAGGTTGTTCTTAATGATCAGCCAATAATTCGTTTTTATTATAGTTTGGTGGCATCTCTGAACCCTTATATATGGATCGATATCGATCGGAGAAACGTTTTTGACTGTAAATAAAAAAGTTTCCAGAAGCAGAGGCTCCCAGGAGCCTTTATCGCTCACCTGGCTTTCAGTTGCCACAATCAAGGGAACATTGTAAGTTATACAGTTACTCTTCAGTTTCTCAAACTTTCGTAGCTCAAACACATCAAATATCTTGAACTGTTTTTAAGAGTCTGATGATGTTTAACTATATTTCTTTTTTGGCTTTTTTGACAAAAACGTTCTTGCTAAGGACCACTTTCGACACCAGTTTTGAAGTCGAGAGGTCATTTTGTAAATGGCAGTCAACAAACAATTTTCAACATCGGTTTTAAAGTCGCAACATCAATATCTACTTGGCAATCAAATTTCATTTAAATCGGACAATGTTGATTTTCCCACCTTTTTTGGTGGCCATTTTGGAAATGGCGGTCAACGAACAATTTTCAACACCGGTTTTGAAGTCGCAACATCAATATCTATTTGGAAACCAAAGTCATTGAAATCGGACAATGTTGAATTTTCCCGCCTTTTTGGCGGCTACTTTGAAATGGCGGTCAACGAACAATTTTCAACACCGG
>MJUU01048784.1:45930-58756 GCA_002080025.1 Modiolus philippinarum | reverse complement strand
AACAATTTTCAACACCGGTTTTGAAGTCGCAACATCAATGTCTATTTGGAAACCAAATTTCATTGAAATCAGACAATGTTGAATTTTCCCGCCTTTTTTGGTGGCCATTTTGAAAATGGCGGTCAAGGAACAATTTTCAACATCAATTTTGAAGTCGCCACAGCATGGCAAACATTTCATCAATTTACACTTAACCTTCATCTTCTATAGTTTTGAAATAAAAGATGAAAAATACGAAAATTTTAAAAATTCGGTGAAAAAAGGCCATTACTCCTACAAGGGTTTATGGAATTTCTTCAAAATTTCAGGGTGGGTAGATCTTGATATGCTGAAAACATTTTTGCAATTTACACTTGACCTCTATCTGTTACACTTTTTGAAATAAATAATAAAAAATGAAAAAAAATTGAAAATTTAACGGAAAAAGGGCTATAACTCCGAAATGGGTTTTCAGATTTTCTTCAAAATTGCACAGTGTGTAGATCTCATCATGCTGATCATTTTTATCCCATGTCAGATTAACGGGTTTCGAGTTATCAGCCAAAAACTGCAATTTACCCCTATGTTCTATTTTTAGCCACAGCAGCCATGTTGGTTTTCTGATGTGCACCAAAATCACAAACTTTAGTCTCCGCATACCAAGAAACATTTGTTTCAAGTTTGGTTTCATTTGACTCAGTGGTTTCAGAGGAGAAGATTAAAATGTAAAAGTTTACGGACGGACGACGGACGCCAAGTGATGGCAAAAGCTCACATGGCCTTAGGCCAGGTGAGCTAAAAACGGGGGTTCCAACCCCCGGAACTCCTCTTATGGATCCGACAATATTTTATGTAAACTACCTCTGTGAAAGAACAAAATGTAAAAGGCTAGGCACTGATGTCAACTAATCAGAATTTCGTTGTAATCCGAAGTTGTGCACACAAAAAGGCGATAAACCCTTTTAAAAAATGCTTTATTTATACTGGCAATATTTAATCATATTTTCATTGGTTTCTTTTTAGATCAATATTTCAATTATATAACCTTTCAATAATGTAGTGAAAATTGATGATATCATTTTGTGGTTTTACCTCCGATTTGGACAAAGAAGAAAAAAAATCCGCTATGGACATTTTTAATAGAACATGCATAAATGCAAAACTTGTCTGTGTATATATTTATCATGATGAGTTTTATTTTGTTGTAGAATTTTGTAAATTCCCTTTTACGGAAATTTTTCGGAGCCACTCTCGTTCCGGCTTTGGCTACTAAATGTTTATATTTCCTAAGGCGGCCGCATGGCCTTGCACGTTTGCTTGCTAAAATATTTGCATTGATTTCGATTTAGCTTGACATTATGATCAGAACACCAAGAGAAAATGCTGGCAATCGTAATGATGAGGTATTACGCCCACTAACAGGGTTAGATCGAGGCGCTTCAAAGAGCACATCTCGAGAAATTGACAATCATGAGCTGAACTCCGACCCGACCGTGGTCGATAACAGCAGTCAACAAGGAAGGGCAGCTACACCCAAAACAACATCTGCCCCTGGTCTTTCCCATCTTCAAAGTGACAATAGTACTAATGTTCAAACAAAAACTAGCACTAAAACACTATGCTGTTGAGGGAAATTTCGAAAGCTAAAGTTCCAGTGTGATGATCTAGAGCTTCAGCTTGAGCAAGCTAGACTACACAAGAGACAAGCAGACTTGTCGCAAGCCCTTTCTATAGAACTTCAGCCAAGCAACAGTCATATGTCTACCACAGCGTCAGGTACGAATAATTCTGTGTCAAAATGTAAACAAATTGTCCACTATTTGTTCATCACTTCACTTCATTAGACTCCATCGAGGAGGAGGGATATGTTGTCGACATTGGAAATGGGGCTAAATTACAGTTTGACAAAAAGAAAGTTCCTTTAAGCCAGGTATCTATGGAACAATAGGGGTTCGCAAGCTTGGACATTATGAAAGAACTTACTCGAACAGGGAATCTTGAGCCTGAGGACATAAATGGTTATATTAACTACACTCAAAAGATCTTTCGACTAGCGTCGAATTATATACGGCATAGCGTATAACTCTATGATGAAGAGTACCGTAAATCACAGTCGAAAGAGAATTTTAAGTGGGGCGAACCAGAAAAAGACCTACGTGATTTTCACCTCGTTCCGAAACCAAACAGTCTTACAAACCTTTCAATGATGTGGTGAAAATTGCTGATTTGCAAGAGTAACAATCATTTTGTGGTTTTACCTCCGATTTGGACAAAGAAGAAAACAAAAATCCGCTATGGACATTGGATACTTTTATAGTAGAATATGCATAAATGCAAAACTTGTCTGTATATATATTTATCATGATGAGTTTTATTTTGTTAAGGTAACTTAAGGTGTTAGAGAATATATACGAGGGTTAAGTCCGGATGAAATTTATTTTTCATTATCTGCCTTTCATGTTGAGTGACATACCAATATTTATCTAAATCTATTTTTGATTAAATCGATAGCTATTCACTAATAACTTCAAATGTGGTCGGTTTTCAATATTGAAATTTGTGAAGATGAATTTTAATTTCGACATTTATATCCTCAAGTATTTACATTTCAAACTGTCACATATGTAGTGGTTATATTCATCTCAAACGTAGTTATTACAAATTACATAATCAGTAACAAAAAGAAACATTATACGGACATTGTGTAATTTAAATTTCCACAAATGCCATATAATATCACAGTGTATAATCATATGCGTAAATTGTTAAAACTGGCAAGGTACCTAAGAATATTCGAGATAAATCTTGGCTGAGATATTCTTCAATTTCTGTAGCGTTATATCCTACTGCTAACAAAGCTGCAGTCATCGCTCCTGCACTTGTTCCAGAAAACCTTTTAACCTTTTTAAACAAACCAATATCTTCTAAAACCTGTCAAAATAAAACACATTTACGTCTGTATATAATTATAACTGATTTAAAACATATCTCATTAGAAAGCTTACACGGAAAATACATTTCTAACTGATGCAAGTGCTCGCAAAAATCATTGGAATATTTTAGGACTGATTTCTTCTTTTGTAAGAAAGTAAACAACAACCATGAGTTGTAAGCAGTTGCTAGATATGACTGTTATTTTTGTGACCTTAAACTTCAGCAACAAGCCCAAATTCTAATTAAAGAAATAAAAGAGCATGTAAATAGAACACAGAGGCCCCCACCTCTTGAAAAGTAAACCCCCTTATTTACCAAACAATGAATATACAACATGATCTGTGACTTGTGATAATCAAATAAACAATGAAAGGAGTAAGTCCATATTAGACAACCAAGCAATAGAAGTGAAAGGAGTAAGTCCATATTAGACAAACAAGCAATAGAAGGAAGCTTTCCCTCTTAAACATTATGACAGGTTTCAATTAGTTCAGTTCTGATGCAGAATTCTCAAATTAATCCTTATCTGAAGGCATAATCAATTTAAAGCAACTGTGACCTTGACCTAAGGGATGACGCATTTCCGTCTCCTATAAGAAATAGCATATGACGATCTGCTGCAGAATACTAAAGCTGACATTCAGAAACAATTTCAGTGAACGTGTAGTCTTTTTCTAGCCATTGCTATCTTGATTTTTGGGATAGCAACCCAAAAATCAAAAGGGTCCGCGATAGGTTACATTTGACCAAAATTGATTTTGATATAAAAAAGGATACTCAAGTAACCATAAAACTTCAATGAAACTTTTTATTTATTTTTAGCCACTGTGACTTTTACTTTTATGGTGTTATCCAGAAATCAATAGAGTTCTGAAAGTGGGATAAGTTAGCATGTTAGCAAATTTGACTATAATCTGATGGAGAATACTCAGGTTTAATCAGGAAACCGGAATTAAATTAAAATTTTGATTTTTTTTATAGTCACCGTGACCTTGAGCTTTAGGAAGGCAGAACCAAAATCGATCGACTTTATGAGTGTGATCAAGTTTGGGTACTCAAGTTGTCACCCGGAAACCAAAATTAACAAGACTTGTGTCTCATGTAATATCCAAAAATGTATTCAAGTTTGATTTGATCTGAAGTTTCATCCGGAAACCAAACATTTCTTAAAATTTAAGTCCATAATGGCCATGTTCTCGAGCTGTATAATAGCAACCTCAAAATCAACATGCATCTGCCTTGTGTAATTAGTATGCACGTGACCATGCTTTGTTTCAATCTAATTAAGGATATCCATAACATCTGAATACCCAAGTTAACGAGAACTTGAACCCAAAAATCGATAGGCTTTTGTGTAATAGTTATCTCACGGTGACCCGGTGTGTCTGTTAAAGATCATCCCGACGGCCGGGATATAGCTAATATATTAAGTGAAGGAAAACCGGTATACATTCTTAAAAATTATTTATTGTATGCTTATAGTGTCATAAAATAAATATCCTATACTATAATAATAATATATATCCTTATTGTGCCCCACAACGATTAAGTCCATCGAGTTCGTGGTGTAATAGCCAGTAAAGGAGACGACTCTGGTTCAAATCACACTGTGAGGGCAATCTTATTTTTTAATGTTTTAAAATCTTTATATTTTGAAAATCTTATAGATTGTAAAAATATAAATGTGTACGAAGTCCAAAAAACTGAACAGTTCTCAAAGTCTGACATTGACGAAAATCAAAAAAAAAAACAAAAAAAAAAATTAAAAAAAAAAAACTTCTTTGTTCTAACTTGGGTGAGATTGCTGGGGTGATCCGACGCAGATCTCCCCTGCTAGTACAAAAGAGATGGGATGTAAGTTCTATCGACATTATGTCTAATAAGGATACCCAAGTTACTGTTCAGTAATCAAAATTTTCTTGGATTTTAAATTCATTTTAGCGCATATGAATTAAACCAAAATAATAGCAGACATGTGCCTCAAGTGATAAGCATGTGACTAAGTTTGACTTTGATCTCAATTTATTATTCGGAAAACAATTTTTCTTTAAATCTTATTCTGTTTTAACCACTATCCGATCATTTTGATCTTCCTTGTGTGATAAGTATGCAAGTATGTGGCCACGTTTTGTTTTAATCTGATGAGGATACCCAAGCTATTATCTGGAATTAAATTGAAAGTTTTGCCTTGGAAGTCGGCAAACAAAATATCTATAGGAAAGGCAATCGTCTCTTGTAATAAGTAGGTGTGTGACCAAGATGACCAAGTTTGGTTTTGATCGCTTGAAGAATACTCAAGTTATTATTCGGAAACCATAAGTTGGAAGTAAGTTTGGTCGAACAAGCAGACGGACGGATCAGGGTAATAAGAAATGCAACGTGTTTCATGAAGCACATGTACCATATATTTGTATTGTGGTGGTAACAATCATAGTTTGTGTATTAAATATCAAATACATTCCATTACAAAGAGAGTATTGGCGTACACCCACATACCTCGCACCCTATTTAAAAAAAGATCTTTCCTTTCATTGTATATTTGTTAAATTAAAAGATTAAAAAGATATTGAATTTATCATGAATAACCAAGGCGACAAATATTTTACTGTGAAAAATGATAGAGTGTACATGTAGACCGCAAATGTAAATTAGAGAGATACATGAGGTTGTTAGCTATTAAAAAATACATAGCAAAATAAAAGAGTAGAAAGGCTAAAAAAGTTAGTGTTTCTACTCTTTTATTTTGCCATGTGTTTTTTTTTGTAACTTTATATTAGACCAAAAATTAAAATATTGTTTGTTTCCCTTCCCGCGACCGACCCGCTAAAATTGCAGCTACCCAAAAAATTTTATCGGCTACTGCTGTTCAATTTTTTTTAGTCTTTAGTCAAAAAGAGTTTGTTATGTAAAACAGGCATTATCATATATATTTGAAGATTTCAGTAAAATTTTTTTTGAAGAAAAAATAAAATAATTTTCCTACCTACCTACCCATAATCTGAACAACCCAGTCGTGGAGGGGAAACAAAAATATTTTTAATGTTGGCCTTATATTTCAGATTTTAAATTCATTCCTTTTAACAGCTTATATGCTCAAGTATCTCTTTATTTTGTTATTGACCTGGATAGCTGTTTCGCAACACATATTTTGTTCTAAGAGATGGTAAGACTATGTGATGACAATACACTTCATAAAAATATTGAGTTTGCTGTTATTCTTAGTATAGACAAAATTTTATACTTACATCTCTTCAATGAAGATCAATAAAACCAAAACCAAACTAAATCAGGCTATCGAGAAAGAAGTATGGCCATTAAGGCGTGATTTTTTTCCCCTTTTTTGGTCGTTTTCAGAATATGCTCAAATGTTGTCGAAAATCGTTTAAGGTTGCCTCTGGTATATGTACTTATTAGAAATAAAATCAATATATGCCAACATTGTATGTTGTTTTACTTATTAGCAGTCAAACATGTAAATAGCCTTTTATGTCAATTTTAGCTATTTTACCGTGTTTGGGAAGATGGTACTGCCCAAAGGATACAGAGAACCAAAACAATTTTTTTTTTTGCTGGAAACGTATAAACATCTGCCCTTCCAAATGGCAAAAAGTTTATTTTGGTTTTAGATGTCCTTTACAACGAATTTCAACAAAAACCAACAAAACTTGTCAAAATCTGTCAAAATTGCATGAAAGTGGCAAGTTTAGTGACTGAATCTTTTAGGGTCGATTCAATAAATGTGTCCGCCTACGTGAACTTCTTGACTAATCAAAAGCAGTGATGCTGTGACTTGTTCATTGTTTGCTTTTTTTACAATAACTGGCAGTTCCTTTGTAAAAAGATGACAAATGCTACTTTGTGTATGAATGTATACAATGTTTTGTTTGTTTTCGTCAACATTTGATTACATTGTGTTTTCTTACAAAAGATACACACGTCACAAACTGACGATGGGGAGAAATTTATTGAATCGGTTCTATCTACATTTGAATTAATTTTGTTCTGATAATGTATATAATAGATGATCTCTTAAAGTAGTTTTCGAGAAGATTTAATTAGTATGTTGAAGGAAATAAATTCACGGGTAAATGGCCATACCTCTTTAAGTCATCGATACACACATTGTGTAGAAATGTCATATCTACTAATTCTTATGCTGTTCTCGTCAATTTCAGGCCATAGGAGATCAAAATGTTAACCAACATGTGCATAAAATGTTCACGATACTTCATTGGTTAAAATTCATTTCTGACGTCAAATATGTTTGCCGTTTTTTTACTTTACCATTGTGACGCTATGAAAAGGGTGACCATGCCTGATGACGTCACGCTCTAAGAACACATTTATTTCAGATCGTAAAGGTTTTTTTGTCCAAAATCTCCTTGAAATCTTTAGAGAAGTAAAATCCACAACCGTATCTCGTGAGAAACGACATTTCTACATTCTCGAAAGTTAAATTTTCAAATATTTTAAATGCTAGGCAAACCTCGCGTTTAAAAAATTGAAAATTAAACTATCTCTAATGTAGAAATGTCGTTTCTCACTCGATGCATATAGGTTTCATTATGAGTGAGGCTTGTATATCACTTGTTATCAAATCGAGCTATTTAATTACACAATGATAATTATCGAGCTTCAGCGAGTTAATTATTATTTGTAATTAAATAGCGAGATTTGATAACAAGCGGTATACAAGCATCACGAGTTGTGAAACATATTTCTCTTATGATAAACCATTCTGTCGTGTTCTCCCAATTATGTTAAGTTAGGAGAATTTAGTTGTGTTTGTGAATACATTGAAGATTGATTATGTACTTTAAACTTATCCCTATAATGAATGTAAAGTCTAACAATAAATTTTCCCCGTGTATAATGTAGAAACTATAAACAACGATAAGTGTTGTAGATGTAGGAACTATGTTGCATTATACGCACATATACACATCAATCAATAGCAATGACAGGTACATGATTCCTCGCTGGTGACAAACCTGGGTGAGAGCTCGGTTGAATTGTAATTACAGTTTTAAACATCTATACAGTAATCAAATTAATTTCTGCTTGTCAGTTGAGTGTCTCTGTGGTAACTGATTCTGATGTCAATTTCCACGCGTCAATGATCCCAATACACATTACATCATAACATCAACACAGAACACAGGAAGGAAATTAAACTTATTTTTAGCGATAAAATAATATATTTCAAGTGGCCAAAATATATTCAACTGTTTTGGGAGAATGAATTAATAGGTGTGTACACACGAACTTCATTTTTTCATTTCTTCTACTTGCCAATGGAATAAAAAATAATATAGACGACATAATGCAATGAGCGCGGAATTTAAAAAAGAATTGCCATGACGTTGGTTTGACCTGATGTGTGACCTCTAGAACAACCAATGCAAATACGACTGAAAAATATCTAACCGTATGAAAGTCCAATGAAATGATAGCATAAAAGTTGTCACTATGTGATACGAAACATCATCTTATCGTGTAAGAAATAGATATTGCTGCCACATCATAAGAGAATCTATATTTCTCCACTCCAGAGAGAATGTTGTTCTCGGAAAGCGATTGGATGAAATTCAGTTATGACATGTATAGCTCTTCCTACGTCAGATAGCACCTCTGCCACACGGTTCTGAAACTCCAGCGGCCCACCCTACCTTAAAATTCTGGAAGTGATCCCCGAGCTCCAAAGAATAAAACAAAGCTCAATTTCCCTTTGTGTAAAAAATGGATTAGCGTCAATTGATTTGATGAAATATCTTTTTTCATGTGACAACTTAGTGCATTTCAAGTAATTTATGTGCAAAATCTCGCCGATTTCCTTTCTCTGGACAAATAATATAGTATCCGAATCCCTATACACCAAAAAATGGGGTTTTTGGCTTCATAACATAAATTATATAGTGTGCCAGTGTGACCTACAGTCACACAGGTACTTTCACGTAGCATTTCCATTCGTGTTTTGACTATTACAATAAACTGGCTAACACTACAGTGAAATATCATTGTATAGCTGGTAAATATTAGAGAACACAGATATACACCACATACAAATATGATCAGATATTGCCGACTTATAATTAAGCAACGATATGCCACATGTATGACAGTATTTTTTAATGCATAAAATCTTGTATTACTTCAGATATATTGAAGTTTGTTATTTACAGCAATCCTTAAAATCTGTATAAGTAACAACTTTTTTGCATTGAAATTTCGAAATTTGATCCAAAAATGTTTTACCACAGCTGTTTGATCTATCTCTGACGATGTTCTCTTTTTCGGTATTATGTTATACCATTTATGAACTACTTTTAACAGCGCGTATTATTTTCACTGTGCTGCGGTTTTGAAGTTGGGTGAATGGCAGGAACCTCTCACATAAGCTTTTAGCTTCGAGCCTGCCACACCGGAAGGAGAGATTCCTCTCAAAATGGCCGATTTTCATGACGTCACAGTGTGAAATACGTCAGGATGTATACGACGTCACCGTGAAAAGGGCGTGGTAAATCCAATATGGAGGACAAGGTGTGGCAGAGGTGATAATCTGACGTAGGAAGAGCTATGCACCTCTGTTTCCGAGATTGCAAATATGTTTGCCGTTTTCCGACTCTCCCATTGTGACGTCATGAAAAAGGCGATCATGCCAAATGACGTCACACTTAATTTTTGTCGGATCATCAGAAAAGGGGGAGGGGTCATGTTTTTGTCCAAAATCTACATGAAATCATTAGAAAAATAAAATCCACAACCCAATCTAGTGAGAAACGACATTTCTACAATTCCGATAATTAATTTTTCAAATAATTGAAACGCTCGGCAAGCTTCAAGTTTAAAAATTTGAAAATTTTACTTTCTCTCATGTAAAAATGTCGTTTCTCACTCGAAGCTATTGTGGATTCTATATGTAATCAACCACCTTCCCAATTCACGAGTTTGAGGTCCATGTCCAAACAAACCATTGGCAGATTTGGCTTATATTTAATCGTGCTGCTTCCCTTCACAAGAAGTAACTAAATGAGCCATTGAGATTGGGCCACTTCTCTTGATCGAATGCAACCAGAAGAATCAATGAAAATTCGTCTTAACCAATACTGATTGATTTCTTGGCTGATAAATTCGTTCTGGTCTAGGGAAGTAACCTAAAAAATATAAGCCAAATACTGCCATTGGTTTATCGGGGAAGATCATGGACCTCAAACGCTTGGCTTGTGAAGATGTTAATCAACAGTCAAATTTGTGTCACTGACAATGACCAAAGTCACCTATGCTTAAAGTTGTAAACAGTACCTGTACAGCTCCGCAGTAAGCAATGCCTTTATTTCCACCACCTTCGAAAACTAAATTTTCAAATGGATAGTCATAATTCTTTATATTTACTTTCATGGCTTCCAATTCAATGTCACTTAAAATCGAAGGCATCTTTTTGAACAGTTTGTTTGGATGTTTTCCTACAAAAACATAAAATATGTTTTCAACCCCTTTTATATGTATTTTTGTTATTTATAACAAAACCTTACAGATACAATATTTAAACATAACGTTCTTTGATGGAATAAGAACTGTTCATCTCGTGAAACATTGTAATGCATACGCTTAAACGGGAGAGAATAAGAGTGAAATTAATTTCTCCTGGGTATTTTATCATATCAATATGTTAAGTGTAGAGTGCGTTGGCGGGTGTTACCGCGTTTTTTCATATACGGGTACTTTGTTAATTCGGCACGACAACGTCACACTGAACAGTTCACTTTTTAAACTCAACTTGCTATGCCAGGATGAGCTTTCGCCATTACTTGCCGTCCATCGTCCGTCGTAAACTTTTCATTCAAAGATCTTCTCCTCCTAAACCACTGTGCAAACTGGAACCAAATTTTGTCACAATAGTCCTTGAGTAGTCCCCTTTAAAAACCATCCGGCCTGATCGAAGATGGCCGCCACCGGGGAACATAGTTTTAACATTTGATCCTTTGGAAAACGCATTCAAAGATCTTCGACTCAGAAACTACTCGTCCATTTAGAATCAAAAATAGTCACAATAGTCTTTACATGGTCAATTCCAACTACAGGCTCACATGAGCCTTTATCGCTAACCTGGTGACTGGTTTTATTCATTGTCACCAAAAGACCAACCATTCATACTATAAATCAGTTCAGCAGATGTTATATTTTCATTCTTGGATGAGAAATCTTAAAAACTAAACTAAAAATCACAATTTTTTTGGAAGGGATCACCCAAAGACAATTGTAACCAAGTTTGGTTCAATTGGCTCAGTAGGTTCACGGGAGAAGACATTTGAATGCATTTCCAGTAGATTCCCTATGATAAACTATGTTCCACGCCGGCGGCCATCTGAACGTAAAAATCACAAACTTTAAAGGGGACCACCCAGGGACTATTGTGACCAAGTTTGGTTCAATTTGGCTTGGTAGTTTCAGAGGAGAAGATCTTTGGATGCATTTCCCATAGGGTCCCTATGTTAAACTATGTTCCCTGCTGGCGGTCATCTTGAATGAGGTATGAACATAAAAATCACAAACTTTGAAGGAAAACATCTTAAGACTATTGTAACCAAGTTTGGTTCCAATTTGCTTGGTAGTTTCAGAGGAGAAGATCTTTGGATGCATTTCCCATAGGGTCCCTATGTTAAACTATGTTCCCTGCTGGCGGCCATCTAGAATGAGGTATGAACATAAAAATCACAAACTTTGAAGGAAAACATCTAAAGACTTTAAAGGGGACCACCCAAGGACTTTTGTGACCAAGTTTGGTTCAATTTGGCTTGGTAGTTTCAGAGGAGAAGATCTTTGGATGCATTTCCCATAGGGTCTCTATGTTAAACTATGTTCCCTGCTGGCGGCCATCTTGAATGAGGTATGAACATAAAAATCACAAACTTTGAAGGAAAACATCTAAAGACTATTGTAACCAAGTTTGGTTCCAATTGGCTCAGTGGGTTCAGAGTAGAAGACATTTGAATGCATTTCCCATAGGGTTCCTATGTTAAACTGTGCTCCACGCTGGCAGCCATCTTGGATGAAGTACAAACTTAAAAATAACAAACTTTAAAGGGGACCACCCAAGGACTATTGTGACAAAATTTGGTCCCCATTCACAATGGCTCAGTGGTTTCAGAGGAGAAGATCTTTGAATGCATTTCCCATAGGGTCCTATGTTAAACTATCTTCCCCCGGTGGCGACAATCTTGGATGAGATGCAAACCTGCTTGACATATGTAGAAATTGTAGTTCTGGAAAACCTCAACACTTTTGCAATTCACATTAGTAGAGGCATAAGGCCGATTCTGCCGCACTCATGCAAAATCCTGCATAAAAATCCCTACCTCGAGGACAAAATGCAAACAGAAGGCATTCCTATTGAGCATAGGGTAAATACAAGAATGGCATATGTATTCGGTGATAGACAAGTCGTCCCACAGGAAAGTGGGGATCAGGACACCTTAAAGAGAGGTGTGCCTACGTCCGAAATTGAAATTAATAAAGATATGACATCCAGAAGAAATAAGATGGATCAGTTCCAGGATTTCTTTCTGGAGAATGAAGGAGATTTTGAAGATAGCACCCCCACCCCCATCCCCACTACCTCCAAAAGGCAGCATCAGTGCTGCAATGCCCCCAACCTGGTGCAGATGGATGAGCACACCCAGCAGTGTCAAAACTGCGGGATGGAGCAAGTCCAGCGATTTGAGCATCAACCAAGGGAGCAGAAGATCAGTTGCGGCTACCCACTCAAGAGGAAGAAGGGACAGTTCTACAAGAGCAAGCCCGGGAAGGATGGTCTCTGCTGGAGACATGATAGGCAACCACGCGAGACGGAAGAAGAGGAGACCATCCCCGTCGAGGGTAAGATGGTGGTTGAAGAGACCATGAAGACCCTCCG
>MJUU01048784.1:26554-38121 GCA_002080025.1 Modiolus philippinarum | reverse complement strand
CTTCAGCTCAGTATGACTCCCAAAGCCGATCATACCTTTGGATTGCGAGTGGAAGACGGTGCCATCATGATCGGGAGTCTCTTCGATGGTGACGATATCATCATCGATGACGAGCGCTATAGGGGTACCTCTGGCCTATGGGAGCTCATGGTCATGAAGCATCCCGAAGATTTCGAGGTGGACGACCTGAATACCTATGCTGATATCCTTCGAGCATCGAATGCCATGTATCAAGGTAATTCTGCAGTCTCAATAGGAATGCTGTCCGTTTGCATTTGGCCCTCGGGGTGGGATTTTTATGCAGGATTTTGCATAAGTGGTGTAGAATCCTCCTTATGACACTACTCACATTTAACCTTTATCTCAAGCAGTTTTTTAAATAAAAGTAAAACATTAGAAAATTGTGAAAATTCAAAGAAAAAGCGGCAATAACTCCTATGTGGGTTGTCAAATTTTCTTCAAAATTGCAGGACATGTAGATCTTACTATGCTGACCATATTTGTTATACAAACGTTACTTCTATCTTCTACCATTTTCAATATCAGACTAAAAGTAACGAAAAACTGAAAATTTTACGGAAAAGGGGCAAAGACAGGTAAACGGATATTCTCCAAAATTGCAGGGCAGGTAGATCTCATCATGCTGATCATTTTTACTCATGTCAGAATTTCGATATCTGTAACGGTTTTCGAGTAATTTGCAAAAAGCGGCAATTTACCCCTATGATCTATTTTTAGTAACAGCGGCCATGTTGTTTGGTCTACGGACATAAAAATCACAAACTTAAAAGATCATACCTTGGTGATGATTCAGGCCAAGTTTGGTTAGTATTGGCCTAGTAGTTTCAGAGGAGAAGATCTTTGAATAAAAGTTAACGGACGGACGGACGACGGACGCCGAGTGATGGCAAAAGCTCACATGGCCTTTGGCCAGGTGAGCTAAAAAGGTATCCGACAGGTCCGTACCTCGTTCAAGATGGTCGCTAGCGGTGAACAAAGTTTTAAAATCAGACCCTATGGGAAAACACGTTCAAAGATCTTCTTCTCAGAAACTACCAGCCCTATTATAACCAAGCTTAGTCAAAATGGTCTTTAGATTGTCCCATCCAAAAAAGGTATCCGACAGGTCCGTACCTCAACAAGATGGCCGCCAGCGGGGAACATAGTTTTAACATTGGACCCTATGGAAAACGCATTCAAACATCTTCTCAGAAACTACTGGTCCAATTAGAACAAAACATAGTCACAATAGTCATTCGATGTTCCCTTCCAAAAATGGTATCCAACAGGTCCGAACTTCATCCAAGATGGTTCCAGCGGGGAACATAGTTTTAACATTTGATCCTATGGGAAAAGGCATTCAAAGATCTTCTAAACAGAAACAGCTAGTCGTGTTAGAACCAAACTTAGTCACAATGGTCCTAAGATGGTCCCTTCCAACAAAGGTATCCGATAGGTCCGTACCTCATCCAAGATGGTCGCTAGCGGGGAATATAGTTTTTACATTGGACTGAATGGAAAATGCATTTCAAAGATCTTCTTCTGAGAAACTACTAGTCAAATTAGAACCAAACATAGTCACAATGGTCCATACATGGTGCCTTCAAAAAATATATCCGACAGGTCCGTACCTCATCCAAGATGGCCACCAGCAGAGAACATAGTTTTAACATTGCACCCTATGGGAAAAGACATTCAAAGATCTTTTTCTAAGAAACTACTGGTCCAATAAGAACCAAACTTTGTCATAATGGTCCTTTGATGGTTCTTTCCAAAAAGGGTATCCGACATGTCCGTACCTCATCCAAGATGGTCGCCAGCAGGGACATTTTTTTAACACTAGACCCTAGGGAAAACACATTCAAAGATGATTTTCTCTTAAACAACTCGTCCAATTAGAACCAAACTTTGTCATAATGGTCTTATATGGTCCCTTCCAAAAAGGTATCTGACAGGTCAATGCCTCATATGACCGCCAGCGGAGAACATATAGTTTTAACATTGGACATTGTGGAAAAAACTCATTCAAAGATCTTCTCCAAGGTGGCCTTTAGCTGGGAACCTTATTTAAACTCTGGGCCCTATTGGCTCTATGTCGGTCATGGCCCAGGTGAGCGATACAGACTCTTAAGAGCCTCTTGTTCTTGCTTACCCTTATGATTTCATGTATTACTGCTTATTGATGTTTATCTAATTAAAATTGCGTCGGTGTTGTCGTGCGATCATCCACTTGATACAGTCTTTGTATAAATATTTGTCTTACTTTTGTATATAAGGTGGAATACGCATGACACAATACTTGTTTGGTTTTCAAAGTATATGGTAGTATGTACATAGACAATTATTTGTATTAATTTTGGAGGACTTTGGTGTTGTATTTTAGTCATGAAGAAGGTTACGTTACCAGGAGAATTGGATTTACATCTATATGGACATTTAAAAACGTGATTTCTGGTAAAAAATAAACATTACTAACAGTGGGTTATCCTTTTCCAATATAATTTTACTATGAACCAAATGGGACCTAAAGCTTACTTTTAGTAAGTAATTCAAATTTCAGCCGATTGGAATAGAATTTGTTTCGTTGGATTTCTAAATAACTTCCAGTACATCCGTTCCTGCAATACATTTTATATACAAACGTAATATTTATCAATTACGGACTTTTTACGAGGTCAATATGTTATTTATGGACCTGTTAGGCTTATATTGACCGAGGACGTAGTCCGAGGTCAATATATCCCTAACAGGTCCATATATAACATATTGACAGAGTACACTGTCCATTATTGTTAAATTACATATGCAGTTTTCGTGGTATCTCATTGCATTTTTGTGGATTCAGATTTTGTCAATCCAGACTTTATTTTGAAATAGAAACTCTTGTCGAAGGCGAAAGTACTATGCATACCAACAGGGGAGGGTTGGTTGCATGAGCGTCAAGGATAAATAAATATCACACATCTGCCATTTTCAAATTAAAGCCCCGATTAAAGAATCCATAATTTGTTTTGTTTTCTTGTTTACATGCAATGCCCCCAAATACCATGGGACAAGTATTAAACAGATATTTATCGACTTGATTAGTTTAATTTATCGCAGCTCCTTAATTATTATTATTACATAATGATTACAATAGTTTTATTTTATTGGATGAAAACCTGTCACATGATATTCAATTAAAAATCGAATTGACTCGCTTTTACTTTCACTTTCATTTCTCAGGGCTGCTTAAAACGATATTGACTCGCCGTCTTAAATAGCCAATGGAAAACAGAATTACATACGGTCACGCGACTTTTGGCCAATCAGAATTGCCGTATTATATGTATGTTCGGGAAACCAAATATCGAAAGAAGAAAATGGTGTTGGGCTAGCAGGAGACGTTTGTTTGTTCTCTATTCACATTAGAAGCATTTTGCAACAAGTAGACTGCTATTTACAAATATCCGGAAGGTGATCGAAACTAAAAACATGCGATACAGTCGGGGTATGCGTTTTAGTAGTTCTGCAAAATTTTTCTTGTCTTATCACAGGAATTTCAGACTGAGTAACGCAAGGTTGGTTTTACTAAAAGGATGGAATTTCTAATTCTCATGATTTATTTATAACATGGAAAAATCTTAACTTTGGGGGTAGGGGGAAGAGACTTGTACATGTTGCAGAATTGATTGATTTTCTTTACATGTTTCATGTACATATACGTGTTATTGTTGTACATATATATATATATAAATCAAATAAAAATGTCATGAACCTAAAATAAAGTACTGATGGCTTCTTGGTGCATGAATCTTTGTATGAAGAGATCGGAGAGCACATTGAAAAGTAAGTACAAATGTACAACTACCTATGACAATTTTACAAGATATGTTATCCTGAAAATAAATCGTTGAAAACCCTTACAATTACCAAGTAAGATGATGCATGTTATTATTATGTAATAAAACAATTATGGTCTTTTGTATCGGTCGATATGAGTTTTAATAGACCTAAAAATCCTAATATTAACCTCCGCCTCTGGCGTTGGTCAATATCAATTTTTAGGTCTATTAAAACTCATATTGACCTCTACAAAAGACCATAATTGTTTAATATGTAAAGCATTTTTCTTTATGTTTATTATAAATAATATCTTTCTCGGTGAAAAATTATAGACTTGTAAGTCCAACTGGATCACAATTTTGGCTATATGGCGTAAATATAACTAAAAATAGAAACATAGCTTCAATATATCCAAAAATAGAAACATGGCGTCAATATACATATAAATAGAAACAAAGCTGAAAATACACTAAATATTCTTAAATCACGTGACCTTTTCAGCCAATGAAATTGATAGAAAACTTTACCATATGTAATATTTATACACATGTGTATACTACAGTTTATATATTTTAGCGTTTTATTACAAACGTATATTTATACATATTTCTTAGTAGTCCATGGGCTGGAATAACCCCCCGTGCACCCCCCCACTTCCCAACCCCATCCATTTTTTGAAGTCCGCATACATCCCCTCTTCAAAATAAAACATGTTAACACGAGCATAACCTGCACGCGCTGGTGGAATAGGGCCCATTTTAGACCCACCTAGGAAAATTTCGTTTTTCGTTCAAGTTTTTCTTTCAGTTGCTTCAAAATGTTGACCAAATGCTTCCTAGTAATAAAAACGATGCATCAAATTATTGCTTATTGTATAAGCTTTACAAAGAACCAAAATTTTTACAATTTCTATGCCAAATACCTTCCATAGCGCCATTAAACGTACCCCTACCCCTATGAAATATTGAGGAAAATTTAGATATTTTCATTGAAATTGCGTAAGTTTGATGGTCTAAAGAACCCGAAGTGCATCTCGATTCCCAATTCTAAACATTGTTTTCAGTTTTTCAATCTATTTTCTTGAATATAAAACATGTTAACATAATGTTTACATATTCTTAATGACCAAAGTTTTATTTTCAAATAGACCAAATAAATGGATCTTTGAATATTTCCGATTTTGACTAAGTTTTTGCATTCTTTTGCCCAATATTACTTTTTAGTAAACAAATATCATTTAAAGTAGGTATCAAATGAAAGCTTATTATATTGGCTTTACACCTATTACAAATAATGACCATTCTTATGTAATATAAACATCATGCATCAATAAAACTTACCCCTACCCCAACAAATTTACGGTAAAATTGTCAATTTTTTGTCTGTGTAAGCATAAAATTAACCAGAACACGCAAAATGTGTGTTGCATATGACAATGTTTTATAAATTATACCATTATTTCGTATTTTAACAGCCATTTGTTGACTTAAACTCAGTATTTTGCCTAAAATTGATGAAAAATGGGAATTTTCAACATTTCAGATTTGCCCAAATCGTTATATATCCCGAATCTGGAGGATATATCTGCAGATATGCCAATTAATTGTTCTAAGCGATACATTAGTTGTCTGAAAACATTGTTAAGAAAAACAAAGAGTGTTTGATGAGACTCAAAATACCGAAAATCTTACCCCTACCCCAACAAATTTTCTTTCAAATTGTCAATTTTTTTGTCTATGTTCGCAACAAATCAACTCAAACACGCTAAATGTGTGTTGAATATGACAATGTTGCATAAATAACATCCTGATTTGGTAATTTAACAGCCATTTGTTGACTTAAACTTAACACTGTGCCCGAAATTTATGAAAAATGGGATTTTTCAATGTTTCAGATTTGGCCAAAGTTCACTGTTAACCCGTTATATATGGCAAATCTGGATGATATATCTGCAGATATGCCAATCAATTGTTCTTAGCAATACATGAGTTGTCTTAAAACAGTGTTTAGAATATCAAGGGGTGTTTAATGTGACTCTGAATACAGAGAATCTTATCCCTACCCCAACAAATTTTCCCTAAAATTGTCAATTTTTTGTCTAAGTTCGCATAAAAATTACTACAACACGCAAAATGTGTGTTATATATGACAATGTTGCATGAATCACATCATGATTCGGTATTTTAACAGCCATTTGTTGACTTAAACTCAATATCTGGCCCAAACTGATGAAAAATGGGAATTTTCAGCATTTCAGATTTCTCCGAAGTTCATTGTTAAATCGTAATATATGTCAAATCTGGAGGATCCATCTGCAACTATGCCATTTATTTGTTCTAAGCGATACATTCGTTTTTTTAAAACACTGTTTAGAAAAACAAGGAGTGTTTAATGTGACTCTAAATACCGAAAACCTACCCCCTACCCCAACAAATTTTCCCTATGATAGTCATTTTTTTTACTATATTCGCATAAAAATAACCAAAACAAACAAAATCTGCATTGAATATAACAATGTTGCATTATTTCTATCAAGATTTTTCATTTTAAGTCCCACTTGTCAGCTTAAACTCAATATTTTGTACAGATCTAGAACTGATGAAAAATGGGAATTTTCAGCATTTCAGATTTGTCCAAAATTCACTTTTAAATAGTTATATGTGGCAAATCTGGAGGATTTATATGCAGATATGCCAATTCATTGTTCTAACCGATATATAAGCTACATAAAAACAATGTTTAGACGAACAAGGAGTGTTCAATGTGACTCTAAATACCGAAAATTTTACCCCTACCCAAGGAAAATGATGCCTAAAAATCCCCAGAATATGTATGTCTGTACATTTATATGAACAAAACATACTAATGTTTTACTTTCTCTGAAAAAATGCATTTTATCTGTCGCAATATGCAGTTTTTACGCCAAAATATGGGTAAAATTGTATATTTTTGGCGCTTTTCGTGAAAAATTGGATTTTTCAGCATTTCGGAATTTTACAAATTTCAAAGTTTAATTNCCTGAAAATAAATCGTTGAAAACCCTTACAATTACCAAGTAAGATGATGCATGTTATTATTATGTAATAAAACAATTATGGTCTTTTGTATCGGTCGATATGAGTTTTAATAGACCTAAAAATCCTAATATTAACCTCCGCCTCTGGCGTCGGTCAATATCAATTTTTAGGTCTATTAAAACTCATATTGACCTCTACAAAAGACCATAATTGTTTAATATTACATATGACAAAGTATCCTATTATTTTCATTGGCTGAAGCAGTCACGTGATTTTGGAAATATTTAGCGTATTTTCAGCTTTGTTTCTAATTATATATATATTGACGCCATGTTTCTATTTTTAAATATATTGACGCTATGTTTCTATTTATAGTTATGTTGACGCTATATAACTAAATGAAATTCCAGTTTGACTTTCAAGTCTATAATTTTTCACCGTGAAAGATCTTAAAATAGAAATAATAAAAAGTATGGTCTTTACACATATTAAGGGCACTGAAATATAAAACCGCCGAAATCTATAAAAATCGATTTAATAGTTGTCCAATGGTATTTTGATGCACTGCATATAAATACGAAAACAAAAAAAAATTTCTGGTTTCTTTTATTTGAAAAAAACTGATGTGTTGGCATTTATTATCCTTGGCGCACATGCAACAAACTCACTCTTGTTTGTGTACAGATTCATTTCATTTTCGCTTTCAACCAGAGCTTCTTCTTCGAAATGAATTCAGAAGTGTTGACAAAATCTTACTTGACAAAAATACAATGAGATACAACCAAAACTACATATGTAATATAACAATAATGGACCTTTTACTCTGTCAATATGTTATATATGGACCCGTTAGGAATATATTGACCTCGGACTACGTCCTCGGTCAATATAAACCTCGTAAAAAGTCCATAACTGATAAGTACTAGTGGTGACTAACAATCCTGTAAAATTTGAATGAATTCTGACCAGCGGTTTCTGAGGAGTTGCGTCCACAAGATTTGCCATTGCATAACAATGTGGAAATAATCAAAGTCCCATAACTCCTATAAAAATTGACGAATCATAATGGCGGTGCGATATGATCTAGTACATATAGTGACTAACAATCCTACACAATTTGAACATAATCCAATACACGGTTTCCGAGGAGTTGCGTCCACAAGAAAGTGTGACAGACAGACGGACGGACGGACGGACACACGGACGCAGACCATTACTATGTCCCACCGTCGCGGTGCGGCGGGGGACAAAAACGATGCATCAAATTATTGCTTATTGTATAAGCTTTACAAAGAACCAAAATTTTTACAATTTCTATGCCAAATACCTTCCATAGCGCCATTAAACGTACCCCTACCCCTATGAAATATTGAGGAAAATTTAGATATTTTCATTGAAATTGCGTAAGTTTGATGGTCTAAAGAACCCGAAGTGCATCTCGATTCCCAATTCTAAACATTGTTTTCAGTTTTTCAATCAATTTTCTTGAATATAAAACATGTTAACATAATGTTTACATATTCTTAATGACCAAAGTTTTATTTTCAAATAGACCAAATAAATGGATCTTTGAATATTTCCGATTTTGACAAAGTTTTTGCATTCTTTTGCCCAATATTACTTTTCAGTGAACAAATATCATTTAAAGTAGGTATCAAATGAAAGCTTATTATATTGGCTTTACACCTATTACAAATAATGACCATTCTTATGTAATATAAACATCATGCATCAATAAAACTTACCCCTACCCCAACAAATTTACGGTAAAATTGTCAATTTTTTGTCTATGTAAGCATAAAATTAAACAGAACACGCAAAATGTGTGTTGCATATGACAATGTTTCATAAATTATACCATTATTTCGTATTTTAACAGCCATTTGTTGACTTAAACTCAGTATTTTGCCTAAAATTGATGAAAAATGGGAATTTTCAACATTTCAGATTTGCCCAAATCGTTATATATCCCAAATCTGGAGGATATATCTGCAGATATGCCAATTAATTGTTCTAAGCGATACATTAGTTGTCTGAAAACATTGTTAAGAAAAACAAAGAGTGTTTGATGTGACTCAAAATACCGAAAATCTTACCCCTACCCCAACAAATTTTCTTCCAAATTGTCAATTTTTTTGTCTATGTTCGCAACAAATCAACTCAAACACGCTAAATGTGTGTTGAATATGACAATGTTGCATAAATAACATCCTGATTTGGTAATTTAACAGCGATTTGTTGACTTAAACTTAACACTGTGCCCGAAATTTATGAAAAATGGGATTTTTCAATATTTCAGATTTGGCCAAAGTTCACTGTTAACCCGTTATATATGGCAAATCTGGATGATATATCTGCAGATATGCCAATCAATTGTTCTTAGCAATACAAGAGTTGTCTTAAAACAGTGTTTAGAATATCAAGGGGTGTTTAATGTGACTCTGAATACAGAGAATCTTACCCCTACCCCAACAAATTTCCCCTAAAATTGTCAATTTTTTGTCTAAGTTCGCATAAAAATAACTACAACACGCAAAATGTGTGTTATATATGACAATGTTGCATGAATTACATCATGATTCGGCATTTCAACAGCCATTTGTTGACTTAAACTCAATATCTGGCCCAAACTGATGAAAAATGGGAATTTTCAACATTTCAGATTTCTCCGAAGTTCATTGTTAAATCGTAATATATGTCAAATCTGGAGGATCCATCTGCAACTATGCCATTTAATTGTTCTAAGCGATACATTCGTTTTTTTTAAAACACTGTTTAGAAAAACAAGGAGTGTTTAATGTGACTCTAAATACCGAAAACCTACCCCCTACCCCAACAAATTTTCCCTATGATAGTCATTTTTTTTACTATATTCGCATAAAAATAACAAAAACAAACAAAATCTGCATTGAATATAACAATGTTGCATAATTTCTATCAAGATTTTTCATTTTAAGTCCCACTTGTCAGCTTAAACTCAATATTTTGTACAGAACTAGAACTAATGAAAAATGGGAATTTTCAGCATTTCAGATTTGTCCAAAATTCACTTTTAAATAGTTATATGTGGCAAATCTGGAGGATTTATATGTGGCAAATCTGGAGGATTTATATGCAGATATGCCAATTCATTGTTCTTACCGATATATAAGCTACATAAAAACAATGTTTAGACGAACAAGGAGTGTTCAATGTGACTCTAAATACCGAAAATTTTACCCCTACCCAGGGAAAATGATGCCTAAAAATCCCCAGAAGATGTATGTCTGTACATTTATATGAACAAAACATACTAAAGTTTTACTTTCTTTGAAAAAATGCATTTTATCTATCGCAATATGCAGTTTTAACGCCAAAATATGGGTAAAATTGTATATTTTTGGCGCTTTTCGTGAAAAATTGGATTTTTCAGCATTTCGGAATTTTACAAATTTCAAAGTTTAATTCTTGTATAACTGCCCATAAACCACACACATGATCTTATTTGTGATATATGGGAGTCTCTATGTATTTTTGTATTTTAAATGATATGTTATTGGTCCTTTATACAATGTTTAAGCTTTTCAAGCTGAATAAAATGAAATAAATTGTGTTGAATATTTGTGGTAAGGGGTGATATGTTTGTAATTTATGAGACTGTAGTTATTCTAAAAATGCTTAAAAACATATTTTCTTATGGCTTAGATATAATGAAAGGATATCTAATCAACATTTTCAAGTTATATATCAATTTCATGAAGTATTTGCATCTCAAAGTGAAAACAGCAGAAATTCTGAAATACGGAAAATTCCCATTTTGCATACAATTTCGAGCAGAAGAATCAAAAAGAGACCTCTTAAAAAGTTTAAATCTACTTAAATGATCTTCTGCATGTCAGCTTTAGTGAAATACACACTAGAATTCCNCAACATTTTCAAGTTATATATCAATTTCATGAAGTATTTGCATCTCAAAGTCAAAACAGCAGAAATTCTGAAAAACGGAAAATTCCCATTTTGCATACAATTTCGAGCAGAAGAATCAAAAAGAGGCCTCTTAAAAAGTTTAAATCTACTTAAATGATCTTCTGCATGTCAGCTTTAGTGAAATACACACTAGAATTCCAATAAAACATTATTCTTTAATCATTTAGAGCCTAAATATTTCATATTTTCCCTTAATTTTTAGGGGGAGGGGTGCTAATTTTGACATTTCTGAACCTATGAGACGTCTGAAACTAAAATGTTTGCACACGATTTGTTGCTAACATATCATAAATCATTATTACATCGGCAATTATTAAATATATATTCAGATTTTTACGACCATAAAGTGAGAAAATCGAAATTTGTGAAAAAATTTAAAATTCCGAAAATTCCCTTTTTCAAAAATTTTATACAGAAAATCAAAATTTTGTGGACATTAATGGTTTTATTTTCCAACATTGTATCACAACAGATAAGTTAGGCATAAAAACTAGATAAAAAAAATGACGATGGTTGTTTATCTGAAAGGAATTGACAGCCTAAAATTGTCATTTTCGCTATTTTTTTTGCAGGAGGAGGGGTACATTTTTTGTATCCCCAGATCATAAAAATGGCGTAAAGTGCTCAAACTTGAGTTCATTGTAAAGGATATTAAATTAGCTTTAATTTGGTACCAAATTTCACTACATATTACTTATCATTAAATAATTATGGAGCTTAAAAGATGAAACTTAGGTTAAAACGAAAATACAAGAATTT
>MJUU01048784.1:15631-26419 GCA_002080025.1 Modiolus philippinarum | reverse complement strand
ATGCCAGCCCATGGCCTATAGATAAGTGGTTTTCAACTTATAAATCACAAAGACTCTATCTAGTCACAGAATACTTCCATAGTAACGAAATTCAAGATATTTTCATGAAACATACAGAATGTACATACCAGGGCCTGGAACTTCACCGTCAATTTCATCACAACTGCCATGTTTAGACATCTGTTCCTCCTCCTCCAATATTTTTTTCAGGTATTTCTCCCTGGCTTTCGTAATTTTCGTTCTGGCATCATTGGACTTCACAGCTGGAACATTCTCCCCTTGGTTACGACTGAAATATTTACCCATTACACCTGTCCAAAGACCATAAAGGTAACCGCCTATAGAGCTTCTCCTCGTGTCCTGAAAACAGGTAAAAATGTTCATAGAGCTATATGTCTTGGGTGCTCGGAACACACGAAAAGGAATCACTAAAATAAACCAACATCCTGTAAAATGCATTAAAGAATTCTCTTCAATAAATATGCCTGGTACAAAAAAAATGGTCATTCTGATATATCCAAAAGGCACGCATAAGGACCGCTTATAAGGGATCATAAAGTAAATCTATGAGGAGCAGGGTTACTCCTTGTATTGTGTAAAACACGTTTAACAACTTATTAATATAGAACTTTTCCTAGTACAGCATGTTAAACACAGAACTATAGCTGTTATCCCGTAAAAGAAGTGAAAGTAGACATTTAAATAGAATATTTCACTAGTATAATGTAAAACACCGTATAGTCTAGGCTTAAAGAATAATAGCTAGTATCATGTAAACATGTTTAAATACAGCCAGGCTTAATGAAGAACAACAATAAAAGCGTTGTTCCATTTACTAAATCTTACCTTGAATTTACTCAGATTTTGTGCCATGTACATTTACTCCATTTCCCTTTATTTGTTCATTAAAGCTGTATCGGACACTAAAGTAGACGCTTACAGAAATATTTGATATACTCTAAAACACATATCAGTGAAAACTTCAATGATAGGTATTAAAACTTTTAAACACATAAAAGTAACCCGTTATAAAATTATTCCTTGCTGTAAATCACTAATAAAACAAAATGTGTTTTGTGAAACACTTATGCCCCCGAGTAGAAGTAAAGAAGAAACATTTAGCAACTTTGAACAATGAATGTCCTTCTGACAAACAATTTGTAGAAATAAATTCTTGTATCAACTGAAAAGTTTAATCACATCAAATGATGATTGCAATTGGAGGCAAACACAGAAGTCACCCAAATGAATCCCTCCAATCATTATCCAAGCATTATTACCCCCCCCCCTATTTGGAACATCTATAGTCAACTCATTGTGTTCTGTCTATCAGTGTTATCAGTACTTTGATTACACCAGGGATCATCAATACTGGTTCCCCAAAAGTGGAGGAATACACAGAAGAGAAGAAATGAAATAGATATTTATAGTAACATCCCTCATCATTGATATATATAAAACATATATAAATACCTGTAAAACGAAAGTGAATAAATGAAGAAAATATGCTGAACTAGAAAACACGAGGGGACTTTATAAACATAAGTGGATGATATAAATCGGATAATGGTTTTTATGAAATAAAAACGATACGCTAGGCTATGGAATAGCCTTGGATAGAAAATTGCGTGTTTGATTGACAAGGGTGTGGTGGCTCATGATAGCACACACAAATAAACACCGGTAGCTCTTTACTCTTCCGCAAAAAACGCAATTCTATCTCTTTCCACCTTTCGTTCTCCACAAACTAAAATCACGCTTTGTTAACACGAAAAGTCTTTTAAAGTATTTGTATATTATTGATTATTGCACAATACCTCATCTTCTGGTTTTAAATTTATACATTACTGTTCTTTTTATCATATCTATATTTATAAATCTGGCTAAGCGATATTGCAATACCAATCCCATCATCCTNTGCCACAAGGAATGCACATGCAAAATATGAAAGCCATATCACTTACCATTCAAAAGATATACCAAATGTTAAAGTTTATTATTTTTTTTTTCAAAAAGTTCATCACATGTCAAGGTCAAGGTCACGAGGTCCAAAATTTTGGTATGGTTAGAAAGGTCTCTCCCCAAGGAATACACATGCAAAGTATGAAAGCCATATCACCTACCATTCAAAAGATATGCTCAATGTTAAAGTTTTTATGCAGTTGTTCACAGGCCAAGGTCAAGGTCACAAGGTCAACTTTTCTGGTACCAATTAAAAGGTCTTGCCACAAGGAATGCACATGCATAATATGAAAGCCATATCACTTACCATTCAAAAGATATACCAAATGTTAAAGTTTATTGTTTTTTTTTCAAAAAGTTCATCACATGTCAAGGTCAAGGTCACGAGGTCCAAAATTTTGGTATGGTTAGAAAGGTCTGTCCACAAGGAATACACATGCAAAGTATGAAAGCCATATCACTTACCATTCAAAAGATATGCTCAATGTTAAATTTTTTATGCAGTTGTTCACAGGCCAAGGTCAAGGTCACAAGATCAACTTTTCTTGTACCAATTCAAAGGTCTTGCCACAAGAAATGCACATGCAAAATTTGAAAGCCATATCACTTACCATTCAAAAGATATACCCAATGTTAAACTGAAATATTTTTTTCAAAAAGTCCATCACATGTCAAAGTCAAGGTCACGAGGTCCAAAATTTTGGTATCGTTTGAAAGGTCTTGCCACAAGGAATACATATGCAAAATATGAGAGCCCTATCACTTACCATTCAAAAGATATACCCAATGTTAAAGTTTTTNCCCCCCGAATCTTCGATTCACGGGGGCATAACTATACATGGTGACCTGTAGAACACCGAGAACAAGTTTAAGAAATGCGAAAAAGTAAACCATTATTTAGAGTAGTGAATCATTTAAACAGATATGCTTTTCGTAGAAACATTGCAATCTTGGAATTCTCTCACCATAATTCTATAGAACTATGCATTCATTCTAAAAACATACAAAAAGAATGCATGACTTTTGTACATCGCAGGCCTGTACTTTTATGTTGGCAAGATTTATCAGTGTACAAAATTGACATACTGTTACCGGTCTTGACTTGGTTGCAGTGTGTTTATAGATATTATTTCTATATTCTCATCGATGAATATTTGTCACCAAATTTGTATCTCACTACCACCACCTTCTCTTACGGGGTATAAGTGGGGAACGGAATCGTGAGTCAAACACTGCACATGAAAACTTGAAAAGAATTCGAGTGTGACGCGGGGACCGCTGGAAACTTAGCCCGGGAAAACGGGAAAAGTCAATCAATCTCTGAAGAGTCTTAGTAAAATGCATGGGTAAAATTCATAGGATTACAGAAAAAACATACATTAAACCCCCTTTATAAATTCAAAGACGTTCATACCTCTACTACTGGAAAAAATTTCAATGACCTGTACTTAAAATTTTCAAAATATCTCTAAGTATTCATATTGACAGCAAATGGGTGATAAGTTGAACCAACTGTTACTCAAAATCGTGAAGAAACAAACTACTTCAACCGGATTATGATTTGATCCGACAACACAGATTATCTCAATCGGAATATAAGTCTTCGTTTAGTTTCGACTCTCATACATTGTAGATATATGAAACAATTTCAGATTTAAATTGTGCAGAAAATATAGGTGGGGAGGGGGAGGGGGGCTGATTGAGGATATAGTTTTTTTAAGTTGCATGAAATGAAATAAGTAGTATTGTGCAACTATAGTTAGTTTCTTGTCCCTTTTTTAAAAACAAAATCATAACTTATATACTTATCCCCTTGCGAACACGTGGTAGCCTGTAAGCTACAGTGGTTTAACTGGAAGCTACATATTTCGATGTAAATGGAGATTTTCCATTGGATAATAATAAGTTACTAACAATCTAGATTGTAAATCTGATTATTTCTGAATTGAGATATAAATAAATAATAGTTTCCTAATTATTCTCAAATAAAAAAAATTAAGCATTAAATGCAGTTATAAGAAAAAATGAATGCAATTCTAACAATATCGAATCAAGAGTATGCCCTGTATAAAGCAGTCATAGAGGTTGATTTTAGGCCCATTTAGACTTCTTGCTCTTTGTTTATACCTTTTTTGAAATCTTTGTTAACCTTTTCCGTGAAGGCGTATTAGGGACATTTGAGAAAAAAAATTAAATTTAGAATTTGAGACTAAAAATTTCAACTGTTTCAAACTCAGCTCAAAATTTCGAAATTTCGACTTCTTCAAGCAAAAAATTTCGACTCCTCCATTATCAAAATTTTAAAGAACTCGAAACTTAGACTTTTCAAAACTCAAAAATATGACCTTAAAGTCAAAATTTCCACTTTTGAAAACTCGAAAAATTTGGGTCTTTGAAAGTCTAGATTTCGAGTTTACACAAGTTGAAATATTGAGTTTAAAAGTATAAATATCAAGTTTAAAAGTCGAAATTTTGAGTTTGAAAAAAAAATCGAAATTTAAAGTTTAGAAAAGTTAAAGTTTTAGACGAAATTTTAACTTCGTCAGTTTTTTTATTTCCGTATTTATCAAATTCTTTCGTATTGGCAAGATATAGTTTTCATTCAAATGAAAAATCAATAGGAATATTGATACTTTAATTGTCTTATCAAATAAGGTGATGTGAAAAAAGTTTCAATATCATCTTATTGTTAAAGAAAAAAGCATAAAATAGATTGAAGAAGGGGGAAATTAACAATTTTAAAACATGACGAAATAACAACCCCCGTTAGTTGCCTTATATTTCAAAGTGAGTAGTACTTACCAGCATTCAACACCTGAATTGAAAACTCAACCAGAGACGATGTAGTAGTCATTTTCAACACCTACCTACGGTACGATGAACAACAAAGGACTGTATGATTATTACTCATCGGTCCAGAAGCGCAAACAGATTTACGATTCAGTTACAGGCCAGAGTCGTTAATCGTTCATAAAAAAAAGGAAAAAAAAAAAAAAAAAAAAAAAAAAACCAAAGTTGCAGTAAAAAGTACGGAGAGCCATTTCGACAACTGCCGTTTCTTTGGTGCAGATAAAATCAGAACAAACACAAATGTATTGAGAGCTTGGAGAGAACAAATAACTTAATTGTGTTGGGCTTAAATAACATAGATCTGAAAAGTTCATATATTTTATTGTTTCTAAAATGTCGTGTAAAAATGAATATTTAACAGTTGTTATAAAAAATTCTTTTGAATTCAGTGGAAGCCAGAAATTGAAATTAAAACTATCGGAACTGGTCATCAACATTTATTGTAATTAATGTATTAAGTAATGTCGCGTCACTTCAGATTCTTTTTTCTAATCGGAATACTTTGTCATATACCTAAACTTTAGAAATTACATGGATCATTTTGTGAAGACATCAAAATGGTGGTTTCAATGACATTCCAACAAAAAAATAAAATCCTGTGATATTATTACACCTGTATATGGCATATCAAGTATACATGATAACCTTTTTGATTGTTGGATTTAAATCACAAAATTATGCCAGACATTCATTCGCAATATTCAATGATATAGTTATAGACACATATTTAATCTTAGGAAGTCTTACCTCCATTCTGTGGTAATTTTATCACCCGTGCCTTTAATTTAAGTATCTCATGCTTGATTTACTTCGTTGTGTTACGAATCAATAGTACACATGTACATATTTTAATCTTATAAAGACCATAAATTTGATTAAATAAACAAGTATATCCCCCTGTTTATAAAATCAGGGTACAGATTGAACTTCGAATGAGTATTTAGCTTGAAGGTGCTTCATTTGAGGTGTTTCCTATGATAAGTTTAAATCAAATTTATTGGACAATTATTATCCTAGTACATTCGTCCGTTCACGTACCCCGTATGCCTTAACATATAAATCAACCTAGAACGTATTCCAATGGAAAGTTCTTGTCTTAAGCAGGCCGCGTGAAACTTATCCCCGTTCTAGATTGCTGACCATTCAGGTTTTGGAGTAAGAAATAAATCGGACAAAAATTATGCAAGATTACGTGTAGTCAGTACTTCAGTGCTGACCAGAAATCCAATTCTATTTGGAACCTTACAATATCTAAATTTTTGTAAAGGATGGGTTGCATTAAGACCTTAAATCGGCCCACTGATTTTGCAAAAAATAAATTAAGTAAAAGTATAATTTCTTTTATACCTTTCAACACCAGAACATCTGTAGTTTTTAACCATTTTAGATTTTTTTTCTTCAAAACATTGCTTCATTCCACTGAAATAAGCTCATTTTTAATATCCCTCTTGATGGCAATTAACATTGAGCCTATGGAAAAATAGTCAAAATGGGGTATATTAAAAAAACATAGCCCCCCCTTTTTCAGGTTAAATGGTCGGTCCCTAAACCGAAATATATGCCAAAGCTGATAGAGAACAAATTACCAATACGATCTGGATAGAAACGCCAAAAAATCAGCTAAGGACAGAGCTATACAAGAGAGTGACACTCCTTCGTTTTAACAAAGTTTTCTAAAATTAAGATATTGCAAGTTTTCTAATACAATCGGGTTTTGGGTCAGCACTGAAGTACTGGCTACTGGGTTGGTGAATGCTCTCGAGGACAAAAAGTAGGCGAGACTAAAGTAAAGAACATGATAAATGAAGCTGTAAACTAGGGGCTCACATGAACCTGTATCGCTCGCCTGGTGACTGGTTTTATTCAATGTCAACAAAAGACATGCCCCTTCATACTATAAATCAGTTCAACAGATTTTACATTTTCAATCTTGGATGAGGTACAAACATAAAGATCACAAACATTGAAAGGGACCTCCCAAAGACAATTGTAACCAAGTTTGATTCCAATTGGCTCTGTAGGTTCAGAGGAGAAGGCATTTCCTATAGGGTCCCTATGTTACACTATGTTCCATGCTGTCAGCCATCTTGGATAAGGTACAAACGTAAAAATCACAAACTTTAAAGGGGACCACCCAAGGACTATTGTGACCAAGTCTGGTTTAGTTTGACTTGGTAGTATCAGATGAGAAGATCTGTGGATGCATTTCCCATATGGTATCTATGTTAAACTATGTTCCCTGCTGGTGGCCATCTTGAATGATGTATGAACATAAAAGATCAAAAACTTTCAAGGGAACCACCTAAAGACTATTGCAACCAAGTTTGGTTTCAATTTGCTCAGTAGATTCAGAGGAGAAGACATTTGAATGAATTTCCTATAGGGTCCCTATGTTAAACTGTGTTCTATGCTGGCGGCCATCTTGGGTGAAGTACGAACGAAAAAATTACAAACTGTAAAGGGGACCACCCAAGGATTGTTGTGACCAAGTTTGGTTAAATTTGGCTTGGTAGTATCAGAGTAGAAGAGCTTTGGATGCATTTCCCGTAGGCTCCCTATGTTAAACTGTATTCCCCGCTGGCGGCCATCTTGAATGAGGTATGAACATGAAAATAACAAACCTTCAAGGGGACCACCTGACTATTGTAACCAAGTTTAGTTCCAATTGGCTTCTATCACATCAATATCTTTCTGAAGCTTTTTATTTAAATCATCAACATCATTACTTTTTGCATGTAAAGTAGAATCATCTGCATATAAATCCAAAGAAGTTTCTATATTCAAAGTCAAATCATTGACATATAATATGAATAACAAAGGGCCCGAAATTGATCCCTGTGGTACACCAGTTTTAATGCACATCTCATTAGATATAGAATTACCAATTCTAACTCTTTGTGACCTTTCTGTCAAAATAAATTTATATAAGTTTTCGAGAAACTACTACATACCGCATGCATTGTGTGCATAACATACCTCGTGAACATAACTTATCAACGACACGTTGAGGAACGTCGTGAAATTTTGAGCATGTTAAAAATTTTTTCAACGCACCCTACGTTCAACAAAGCATGCCAAACATGCATCGACGTGTTTGTAACGTGTTAAGAACGTGCCTCTAACTAATACATGCACACCATATTTATATAAATATATATAACGATCTGCCAGCATTCATAAAACGTCTGTATAGCGTTTTGACGATCTTTCGTCAGATCAGTTGGAAATTGTTCACCCAATGTCATTTGCAAAAGGTAGGAATGAATAGAAATACCACCGAAGAATACGATGGATTCGTAGGAGGGATAAATCCCACAAAAATCACAAAATTTATTTTCAAAACAATAAAGCAGCTATTTACATTCCTTTTGAATTTTGTCCTGCCTTTTAACCATTATTTTCATAATAAAACATTGGCTAATACGTTACTCCTGAGTTACAAGGACTCTCGGTTTGCGTTCTTTAGACGTTTAAAACAACTTTCGAGAAACTACTACATACCGCACGCATTGCGTGCATAACTTACCTCGTGAACATAACTTATCAACATCACGTTGAGGAACGTCGTGAAATTTTGAGCATGTTATTTTTTTTCCAATGCACCCTACGTTCAACAAAGCATGCAAAACATGCATCGACGTGTTTGTAACGTGTTAAGAACGTGTTCTAACTAATACATGCACACCAGCGTGTACGGAAATATTTTCACACGTCGGCACATGTTGGCGTTGTGCGTTATAGTGTGACAGGCCCATAGCAGTCAGTTCTTATGAGATGAAAATCAACCTGATCTTATTGCATTAACAGAAGTTGTTCTGAAATATATGCGCTATATTGTGAAGAAAGCAGAGATTTACTTAGAACATTATGAATTATTTCCTAGTAATTTTGCAAACAAGGCAAAGAGAGGGGTTACTTTATTTGTCAAATGTACACTTTCAGCAACAGAACTTGACATTAACTCAGATGTCGAGGAAAGTTTATGGGTTAAAATCTATTTACTTGGCCAGGACAATTTACTATTTGGTTGTGTATTCAAAAACTCATCATAATATGAGGCTTAGCACGCAGCTTCAAATAAACAACTAGATAATGTTTATAATCTTGGTCAGAACTTTACTTATATGCTTTTTACTGGTGATTTTATTTTTCCAGATATGAATTAGAATAATTGTAGTGAAAAGAATGCGACAAATGCTGATTTTATTGAATGTCTAAGAGAAAACCTTCTACAACGGATCGTAACAAAAGCAACCTGAGTGAGAGTTAATCCAGAACCGTCCGTATTAGATCTTGTAATTGCAAATGACAGTAATAACATTGTCAATACTAGTATTGAGCGTCTAGATCCGCTTGGAGCTGGTGATCATTGCTTTTTGAAATTTGAATATTTATATTCAATTTAGATATACTGAATGTGCATTAGAGAGTCTAAACTATTTCAGAGCTGATTACGACGCATTAAAAAATGAAACCGATAAAGACTGTAAAAACATTTCTAGGGAATAAAACTGCAGATGAAATAGTGCAAGTATTTGACAAAATTTAACCAGGCAGTCTGTAAACATGTACCAAAAAGTAGAAAAAAACTTGCAAGAAAATATGTCGTTAAGTTCAGAAACACTTAAATGTGTCCGTTGTAAACATAAATTTTAGGAGAGCTATATGAAAAAAAGTGCAGTGAGCTAAAGAGAATTTTGTAAAGCAAGCAAAGAAGCAAAGATAAAAGGAAAAGCAAGGGAACGTGAAGTGGCAGATTCAGCAAAACAAATTGTAAAAAATTCTTGAAATATGTAACACAGCTTTCCAGCAGATATTGCGGGGGAAAGTATAAATGCTTAGGGGGGAGTTTTTGACAATTTTTGCATGGTTGTCTGGAGAAAAGGTAAGTTTGCACATTATTCAAACGCAATAATGTAATAATGCTATATACCACGGAACTCAGCAATGAATAGGCTACACATGGCCAACAGAGTAAAGATCCACTCTTCACTCGTATAATACACGTCAGTCACTAAATTTACAAGAAGTACGGACTCGCACAAATCTATATATCTATATTCAAACTATTTCCTGCCTTCTACGATTAAAGGTGGAATAAGCTATCATTCAATACTCGCCAAACAGAATCCTTTTCCTCTTTTAAGAAACAGATCTTACGTAAAAATTCCAAAGTTCCTTCTTTTTATTATTCCGGTAGCAGACTTGGTCAAATTTTTCATGCACGGTTACGAATGAAATGTACATTTATTTTTGAAAAATTTTGTTGAATCACCCAGGTGTGTTTGTGGTGAAATTGAATCAGTTCAGCATTATATTTTTTATTGTAACAGATATCTTAATGCTAGACAAGATATGCTGACTTCTCTTGATTTAGAAGATACATGTACAAATCTTATTTTTGGATCCACTGTTCTATCTGATGAACAAAACTGTGAAATTTTTAAGCTTTTTCAAAAAATTCATCATCAAAAGTAAGTGTTTCAATTCTTGAGTCACTGGATATCTCATACAAATTCCTTTGTTTTTCACATTATTTATAGTAGTATGAAAAGGGGGATTCTGCCGCACTCATGCAGAATCCTGCATAAAAATCCCTACCTCGAGGGCAAAATGCAAACGGACGGCATCCTTATTGAGCATAGAGTAAGTACAAGAAATAAGACTTTCGTACACAATGGATTCATCGAAATCTCCCAAGATGGGCGTGATGACTTTATCAGCGAAGATGCTTTCCAGGAAAAGGTGCAGGACCAGAATCAGGAAGCTCTCACATACAGGAGTGATCTATAAGATCTTGGAAGTGGTAGAAGTGGACGGAAAATTTGGCAAAAGCAAAATCCTCACATTGAAAAATCGAGAAGGGGAGACCACCAAGGGTTGGGCCTGTCCCACGCTCAACAAAGAAAAGGGTCCCTTGCAAGGAGCTTTCGTTCGGAGCACCGGATTCAAGCTGAGCAAGAAATCCAATCAGCA
>MJUU01048783.1:13597-24721 GCA_002080025.1 Modiolus philippinarum | reverse complement strand
AAGTTACCAAAAATCTAATAGTAGAGCGCCACGATAATTTTTCATTAGGAATCCTTTGGAAAAAATTGCATCAAAATCGGACTAAAAATAAAAAAATGAAACTTTTGAAATTCGTCCCTTTTGGGCCCCATTTATCTCGTGAACGGTACATGCCACGTGAAATCCGTTGCAAACTCCATATTGGAAATTTTCTAAGGAGTTTATTGAAAGAAACCCCATCAAAATCCGATATATAATAAAGATTCTACAGTCAAATATGTGAAAACAACCAATTTAACCCCTTTTGGCTCCTTTTTCTAAAACGGGCGGGGCCAGGAACATAAAATTATAGCCCGGGCTAAAGCATGTGCCAAGAAACATCATACTAAAATTTGAAAATGATCTGTTCACTGGAACCAAAGTTATGCTGTCCACAGACACAAAAATACCCAAGTTTACCTCTTTTTGGCCCCTTTTTCTGAAATGGGTGGGGCCATGACCCCGAAATTAAAACCCGGGATAGCCATTATGCCAAGAAACCATATACTGAAATTTGAAGATGATCCGTCCACTAGAAACAAAGTTATGCTGGCCACAGACGCCGACGACTGCGCCATAACATAATACGACCGCAAAATTTTTGCGGTCGTATAAAAACTGTGAGTAAAACTCACTAAATTATACCCTCTTCAACTTCGTTGCGTGGGGTATACCGGTAAATATACATTGTGCACAATGGCAATGTGTACTTTTCATTCTGTAAAAGCTTCCATGAATTTCACCAATTGGTCTATGAGGAGTTGTCGCCACAGAGTGTGTTCCCCTATGGCGAATGGAATAATGAACAGACGAACGGATACTATGATCACTATATACTGCCCGCTAAAGCAGTGGGTATGAAAATAATAAAAATGCCCTCAGGGCAAGGTCAAAGTCAAAATGTTTAAAGATATGATGCCTCTAGAAAGCTATCATAGTAAGAAAGTCACATACCAAAATTGAACACCTTACCATTAAATCTCTACATTGGAGACACAAGGTAAAAGTTAAAAAAAATTGCCCTCAGGGTAAGGTGAATGTCAAAATGTATACAAATAATGTATTACAAGAAAGCTCTAATCAAGACAAAGTAATATACCAAATATGAACATCCTACCACTACCTTCTAGAAGCAAGTAATCAAAGTCCCAAAGGGACTGGTGGATTAGTGTCTATGATGGCAATGATCAGTACCTAATCTATTGATATTTTATGTACACTGTCCATGTATGAGATGAATCATTGCCTGTCTGTGTCGTGCGTATAATTACTCATTTTTTACTATGGTCTTGTTATTATGATGATATCAACTAGAGGCTCAGAGACTGAGCCTGTTCCACTCACCTGACAAAATGTTTAATTCTATGCCATGCATGATTTTACCTATGGAGTCTAATGTTTAGCTATGTTCTCCATAAGCACCCATATTGTTTTTGGTCTGATCCTACTGAAATGAGTAATTTTTGAAGAGGACTTTCTATGCATCTAGTTCAATTTGCTTAAATATGACGAAAAGGATGGTTTTCTCATACCGTGCTCCAATGTTAAAATATGACCTGTACTGGAGGTGGTGTTTTTTGTCAGATCTAGATGAAATGAGAAATTTTTGTAAAGAACCTTCTTTACCTCATTCCTGCAAAGTATGTTTGAATTTGATTCAGTGGTTTCAGAGGAGAAGATGAAAATGTATTTTTTCCCAAAGGGTCCAATGTTAAACTATGTTGCACACTGGTGGCCATGTTTTTATTGGATTAGAGCTAAATGAGCAATCTTAGTTATGGACCTTTAGTACAACATTCCTGTAAAGTTTGGTTGAATTTACTTCAGCGGTTTCAGAGGAAAAGATGAAAATGTGATTTTTCCATAGTGTCCAATGTTAAACTATGTTCTGCGCTGGAGGCCATGTTTTTTATCTGATCAAAACGAAATGAGCAATCTTTGTAAAAGATCTTTAGTTCATCATTCCTGTAAAGTTTGATTTAATTTGCTTCAGTGGTTTTGGAGGAGAAGATGAAAATGTGATTTACCAATAGGGTCCGATGTAAAACTTCCGCGCTGCCGGCCATGTTTTTTTGTCTGATAGGACCAAAGGAGCAATCTTTATAAAGGACCTTTATTACATCATTCCTGTAAAGTATGATTGAATTTGCTTCAGTAGTTTCAGATGAGAAGATGAAAATGTGATTTTCCCATAGGGTCCAATGTTAAACTATGTTCCGCGCTGGCTGCCATGTTTTTTGTCAGTTCAGAACACAATGAGCAATCTTTGTCAAGGACCTTCAGTACATCATTCCATTTAAGTTTGGTTGAAATTGTTTCAGTGGTTTCAGATGAGAAGATGAAAATGTGAGTTTTCCATAGTGTCCAATGTTATTCTATGATCTGTGCTGGCGGCCTGCATGTCTTTATTGGATCGAAACGAAATGAGCAATCTTTGTTGAAGACCTTAAGTAGTACATCATTCCTGTAAAGTTTGATTTAATTTGCTTCTGCGGTGTCAAACAAGAAGATGAAAATGTTATTTTCCCAAACAGGCGGGGAAGTGGTTGAAATAGAACAATAGAAATTGAGCTCTTGCTTAAATGAGGTAAAAATGTTACTTTTTGGATTGTTTACCATAGATGCATAATTATAAAAGTTATTTCCAAAAAAAAAAAAATACTAATATTTTTCATTCCTTTATTTTGCATTTATATGAAAACAACGTAGATTACCGCAGGTGAACGTATGGATGCATATACGATGCACAAAACGGCATAAAAGATCAAGTTAGTGTCTGTCTTTCAAAGTGGATCCCCAAAAAGGCCATCTTTAGATTTTGACCAAATTTTGTATACGGATTGCCAATATCCCTGTTATTCAGTGTGCAAATTTTTATGTCCGCCCTTTGTAGCATTTCTCCAGAATAAAAGTTCAAACATGATCAAATTTTTATCTCCTATGCATTCTTTCTGAGGTTTCTTTCAGGAATCAACTTTGTATAAATAGGAAACTGTCAACAAATCTCTCTAAAAGAATACCAAATAGTAACCACCCTTATATTACACCTCAAATACTAATTAATATGTGTCCGAAAATCTTGAAATTTAACGAAGTGAAAATACTTAAAGTATTACATGCCCCTTTAATTGCCCCATATATTTATTTCACAGTGAGTACAAATCAGTCGCGAGCTAAAAATATAACGAAAAGTCCATTTTCTCCCTACTTAAAAACTTGAACAAGAGAAAGGGCAGTCGGAAACGACAGCTAATCCCCTCGCCCGTTTATTGAATGTTTGTCTAGTAATATAAGCACTCAAGGAAGTTGTATTATTCAAGATCTGACTTGTTACTTAAATCTGAACCAGTCATGCAAGAAATGTTGTGACCTTTTTTCAATCAGGAGCCTCATACCTAAAGCATATATGCATCTATTGATGAAAGATTAATCTTCTGCAAGTTGTAGTATCTAAAATCCAGACTGTAACACAAACATTATCCTAAGTCACTCATGCATGAAATGTAGGTCAAAGTGGCCTAATTTTATCTGGAGCTTTGTAACTTTACAAGATGCATCTACATACAAAATATTCTTCTTCTACGAGTTGTAGTATCTAAAATCCAAGCTGTAACACAAAGTTTAACCTAAGTCACTCATCAATGAAATGTAGGTCAAAGTGACCCAATTTTCATCTGGAGCTTCCTAACTTTACAAGAAACCTCTACATACAAAATATTATTCCTCTACAAGTTGTAGTATCCCAGATCTGGACTCTTACAAAATTTTTTAACATTAGTCACTCATGCATGAAATGTAGGTCACAGTGACCTAATTTTTATCTGGAGCTTCGTAACTTTACAAGACGCATCTACATACAAAATATTATTCCTCTACAAGTTGTAGTATCCCAGATCTGGACTCTTACAAAAACTTTAACCTGAGTATGCATGAAATGTAGGTCAAATCTGCCTATTCTATATATCAACCTCAAGTTCTCCTCGAGATGCATCCATGGACAAAACATTGTCCATCTATGACTTGTTATTCAAAAGGTATATGGTCGAACGGACGAACGGACAAACGAACGGGTAAAACGCTATATCCCCTCTCCAACTTTGTTGGGAAAGGGGATAAAAAAGTGGATCCTGAAAAAGGCCATATGCAGAAATCAATTTCATATGGTTTATACGATGCATAATTATATATTTAATAATACTCCTAAGTTTTGTTTCCGTCCATGCCCTTGGAGGGTGGCTAGATTTTTTTCTTTATTATCACACAGTTTTGACTATAAGATAGAGTTGGTTTTAAAACACTGTTTTATGAATTAATCAACGATATTTGTATATTTCTCATATATCTGTAGAATACGATGATTGTTGCAGCATAAGACACATAGTAAGTGAAAAGTAAAAACAAGAGGCTCTCAAGAGCCTGTATCGCTCACCTGGACCATGGCCAATACATAACTTCAAATCAACTTATATGTTAAAGGGTCTCATTTTCAAACTATGTAACTAAACATTTATGTTATATGATCCAACTTTAATTTAACTATTTTCCCTATTGCATGCCATCTTGGATAAGGGATGGATCTGCAGGACACAATTTTAAAGAAAATTAAGTATTGTGCCAAAGTTTATTTCCAACTGGCCAAACGGTTTTAAAGAAGATCTTTGAATGTACTCCTATATTAAACTTTGTTTCCCATTGGTAGCCAAAATTTGCATAAGGTGCAGACTTGAAGGACATCTGTTTTGAAGGGGACCATCTAAGATACATTGTGACTAGCCAAGTTGTTTCAGATAAAAAATTCTTTGTATGCTCTTTCCATACAGTCGAGTAATAAATTAAGTTCCCTGCAGATGGCCTTGTTGGATGACATTTAGGCATAAAAGTCACAATACATATATATATTATAGTCAGCACCTCATATGCATCATTAATGCCAAGTTCCGTTCAAATCCATTCAGGTTAATTTCATCAACTGCTCACTAAAAGCTTTATTTACTAATATTTTTGACATTAAGCTGTCTATGAAGCTAATAAACTACTTCAACATATTTGCCACTAAAGTCCCAGTAAAAAAAACACAATATGTTTATATAGGAAAATCATTATGACATGAAAGAAGATAGGAAAATCATTATGACATGAAAGAAGGTAAAGATTAAGGAAGTATTTTTGCAAAAAATTGCAGAAATTTATACAAAAACACTGTTTTTGCTCTTAATTATGGAAGAAATAATTTTTTAAATGAAGTGATAGTAGGGAATTTCTCTAAAGCTTAAAAGAGAAAAGTTAACTAAAGAAGATTTGAACACAGAATTTAAAGGGAAATAACCCATAACCATATGGCATTGGAAAAAAAAGGTGAAAAACAGCCAATAAATCATACACAGGCCTTTGGATTTTCTTCAAAATTTCAGAGTATGTAGATCTTGATATGCTGAACATTTTTTAAATTTACACTTCACCTCTATCTGTTACAGTTTTTTGAAATGAAAAATAAAAAATGCACAAATTTTGAAAAATTTACAGAAAAAGGGCTATAACTCTCAGACGGGTTTTCCAATTTTCTTCAAAATTGCAGAGCAGATAGATCTCGGCATTCTGAACAATTTTACTCGTCAGATTTTTGATATCTGCATCGGTTTTTGAGTTATTGGCTAAAAACACCAATTTACCCCTAGGTTCTATTTTTAGCACCAGCTGCAATGTTTTTCATCGGATCATAATAAAATGAAAATCGTTTGTACAGGACATGTCATAGATGATTACTATAAAGTTTCAAACCAATCCCTCCAGTAGTTTCAGAGGAGAAGATTTTTAAAAGTGAGCTAACGACGGACAGACAGACGGACGACTGACGCCGGACGCAAAGTGATGGCATAAGCTCACCCTGGCATAGCCAGGTGAGCTAAAAATGTCGCAAATATTAGAAATTTGATTTTTTATTACCTTGGCTGTGTCACCACACATCTTGTTTATTTGAGGAGATGGCAGGTAAACAAATTTACAGGGGAGACAATTTTTGTGAACTACTTCCTCGTCTGCAAAGGGTCCAATGTTAAACTATGTTCTGCACTGGCGGCCTTGTTTTTTATCGGTTTGGAACAAAAAGAGCAATATTCATGAAGGACCTTCTATACCACATTCATGTTAAGTTTGTTTGAATTTGCTTTGGTGGTTTCAGAGGAGAGATGAAAACGTGATTTTTCCCATAAGGTCCAATGTTAAACCTAAGTTCCGCGAAGGCAGCCATGTTTTTTATCGGATCAGAACCAAATGACAAATCTTTGTAAAGGACCTTCCATACATCATTCCTGTAAAGTTTGGTTGAATTTGCTTCAGTGGTTTCTGAGGAGAAGATGAAAATGGGATTTTCCCATAGGGTCCAATGTTAAACTAAGTTCTGTGCTGGCGGCAATGTTTTTCATTGGATCAAAACGAAATGAGCAGTCTTTGTAACGGATCTTTAGTTCATTATTCCAGTAAAGTTTGGTTGAATTTGCTTCAGTGGTTTCAGAGGAGAAGATGAAAATGTGATTTTTTCAATAGGGTCCATTCCGCGAAGGCGGCCGTGTTTTTTATCGGATCGGAATGAAAAGCAATCTTTGTAAAGGACAGTCAATAAATCATTCCAGTAAAGTTTGGTTGAATTTGCTTCAGCATTTTCAGATGAGAAGATGAAAATGTGATTTTTCCCATAGGGTCAAATGTTAAAACAAAGTTCTGCATTGGCTGCCATATTTTTTATCCGATCGGAACAGATCTAGATGAGCAATCCTTATAAAGGACTTTTAGAACATCATTCCTGTAAAGTTTGGTTGAATTTGCTTCAGTATTTTCAGATGAGAAGATGAAATGTGATTTTCCCATAGGGTCCAATGTTAAACAATGTTTCGCACTGGCGCCCATGTTTTTTGTCGGATCGGAACAAGATGAGCAATCTTTGTCAAGAACCTTTAGTATATCATTCCTGTAAAGCTTGGTTGAATTTGCTTCCGTGGTTTCAGAGCAGGAGATGAAAATGTGATTTTACCCATAGGGTCCAATGTTTAACCTAAGTTCTGTGCTGGTGGCCATGTTTTTTATCGTATTGGAACAAAATGAGCAATCTTTATAAAGGACCTTTAGTACATCATTCCTGTAAAGTTTGGTTGAATTTGCTTCCGTGGTTTCAGAGGAGGAGATGAAAATGTGAAAAGTTAACGGACAACTGACACCAAGTGATGGCAATAGCTCACACGGACCCTTCTGGTCGTGTGAGCTAAAAACAGGAAAGGTACAAAGAACCATGTTTTGCTAATCAAGATAACATGCCTTTCTGAGAGTCAGCAAGTATTTACTGTTGGCCATCTTCATTTAATCACACCAGCCAATCAAGCTATTCGAGACAAACACTCATAGAATTTTGATTATATACCAGAAACCTATTATATAATATCGAGTTTCCTGCTGTATACTCAACATAGACTACCCAATGACAGCACAAGCTTGATCAAGTACAGTTTGAAATATTTAATTCTAAGGTGGAGAGGCCTGAATGGAAGGTTTGTGAATGCTGACAAGACGCAAAAGCTGACAAGACCTGAGCAGTAATGTCCTGTTCTTTTTGGAAATAATAATTCATCCAAGAAACACACGCAGACATGTTCTCTGTGTAACAATGCATCTTAATTCTTGCTATGATATACATTCTCATACATTATGTGTATTAACCGTTGTACGACTTCTCCGGTATTTTGTTTTGAGACGGCCATTACATGTATACTGAAAGCGGACCTCAGAAAAGACCCTGCAAAATGACAAAATATGGTTCGTTTTGCAACAAGTATAATGGAACAGCCAACGTGAAACAGCCATACTTTATCATTCATTGATAACTAGAAATGAAAACAAACATTACGTCATCCGTAAATTGTAAATAATGGACTGTTGTTCTTGATGGCTAATGGTCTTGATTGTTTATTTCCAATGCGTTGTTCTTTTATGATTTATTTCAAATCAGCCACATCGTTTCATTGACGGTTCAGGGAAGTATGTTTATTCCATTCATAAATAAAGGCATTGGTCTTCCATATTCATACATCTACACACAAAATTTTGTGAATGGCAAAAATCATTCTGTGATTAATTAATGAACTCAGGCACCATTTAAGTATTGAAAAGTTCATGCAATCAAATTAATGTTCAATAAAAATAGACTATTGAGTCTCAGAGGTTTTTATGAGATCAGAAAGATGCATACGAGGTTTCCTGAAAAGGATTCTTTAAGCATGGGTATGATCACTAATGTTTGATTGTGTGAAGTTGGTCACCTGGGTCATAACAAAGGATAGATCTATCTTTTGGATAGACACTAATCCAAAAATTGCCCACAGGAACAGGTCAGTGTAATAATGTCTACAAATATGATACCTATAGAACAATCTCATTGTAAGGAAGTCACATACCAAAAATAAACTTTCTACCACTACATGAGTAACTTCTAGAGGCAAGGTAAAAGTTTAAAAAATAACCTCAGGGCAAGGTCAAGGTCAAAATATTTATAAATATGGTACCATCAAAAAGCTCTAATAATAAGAAATATGCAAACAAATATGAACATCCTACCATTAAACAATTTCATTCTAGAGGCAAGGTTACAGTTTTTAAAAAATTCCACTCAGGAAAAGGTCAAGGTAAAAATTGTCTATAAATATGGTACAGCTAGAAAGCTCTCATTATAAGGAAGTTACTGGTATATACCAAATATAAACAACCTACCACTTTGAGCCTACCTTCTAAAGACACGATTCAAGTTTTTAAAAAAATTCCCCTAAGGAAAAGGTCAAGGTCAAAATGTCTTCAAGTATGGTAATATATTCTCATCACAAGGAAGGCACAAACCATATATCAACATCCTAGCTCTTAAAGGGAAAATTCGCAAAAAAATAAAAATTCAATATTTTATTCCTCATATCTTAGTTAGCACATAAATATATGTATTACTGTTCAATTGTCTTGGATAACTGTACAAGACTGAATTAATTGTGAGCAAATCCCGATGCATCAACCGCCATATTGTCATCTTGTCAAATTAAAAAGTCACGTGATACCTAAAAACCAAAAAATACCAAAACTCGATAAGCCTGTGTAAAAACAACAAGTACATAACTCTGATCTGTCCAAATAAATATAATTTCTTTCACTAAATTCAACGATTTGTAATTTATTCAATAAAGAAATTTGCAGCTATTTTTTTCTAATACCGGTATATCATTAAATTGATAATATATCCAGAACTTTTACGAAGTTCCCGTGTTCACAATTAAATGAACAGAAAACATCATTAGAATTCATATAGAAGAAGTATTCATAGTTATGCAGGCTTGTACTGACCATATTGTGTATTAAGTGTTTATTGAGAAGACAGGTGACCACTTCTACCTGTATAAATAATAATAATAATAATAATAATAACAATATTCTTTATTTCAAGAGGGTTACACAGTTACTAATACAACTAATCTTCCCTGAGGCCCTAAATCACTTGACCTTACCTGAAAAAATGATGATTCCCTGTTGATACCACCTGCTGTGTACACGATCAACTCTGCAAACACCTTATGAATTGAATCGGTATGAGACACACACCTTAGTCTTATAATTCTCGTACCTATAGTCATACATGCAAACAGCAGAAACTCGGGTAGAAACTTCTATCTTGTTTTTTCTTGAAACTGATTGCATTTGTATTTAAATTGGATCTACATTTCTATGTCATGCTATATTGTCGACCAGGAGACGGCTTGTTTTATGCAGAAAATGAAATTGGTGCAAATTATTCAAAAAATCAATGTGCTAGCCAAATTTTTATTTATCATATTTTCGTCCACAGTATATTACCTTCTATATAACTGTAAAGTTTTAGGGCAAAATATTCTGGATCGTTGGGACACACAGATGTATAAAATCGTAGACAGAGTCATTTTCACTAATATAACAATCTAAAATCATATTTTAAAAGTCAATTTCATCAACTTCACATGCTCAGGGTCTTGGTATTGTGCTCGAATCACATAAAATCCATGCATATGGCATTGAAATAAGATTAAAAAGTGCAATAAAAAGTGTCATAAAACTGCATATAAACGTACAAATACTAACTTAGGTATACTGAACACAGCCTAATCTCAGTGGTTTGCAGTATATGACACAACTGTCCGTATGAACGATTTCGGCATTATAAGTATATAATTTTTTCAGACAACATGAACCCATGACACATAAGCATTTGAAAGTTTCACTTGTATTATAAAATGTTGAAGACATTAAAAAGGCATTACGAAAATCAATCTCTTATGGCGTTATTTTTTTTTTATATAGAAGCTGGGACTAATATATTGATCATATTTGTCCCAGACAGAAGTAAACCAAAGTTTGAGCACAGGCGGATTCGGCTACTGAAAAGGGGTCCAGAAAAAAAGGGTCTACGCTAATTTGTCATATTTTGTCAAACTGCTGCCCGAAATAAATCATTTCTAACCCCAAATACAATATCTTCAGATCATCCATTTTCGACCTGGTGAATGACACTTTTTACTGTGTATGACCCTCGCAGAAACACTATAATCCTGAATGAATTGCGTCTGTCTTTTAAATTTTATCCATGCAGTTTCTTGGCAAGTGCAAGCAAGCAAGCAATCTTTATTCTCATAACCAATTTACAAAGGTACAGAGATGTAGTGTACAACATAATATTAAATATAAAACAAATCATGAAAGGAAGTTGAAAGGTGGACAAACTTATATGAATCAACCCAGAGGACATATCCTCTTGTTAACTATTCTTGTAAATTTGCAAAGTTTACAAAGTTCTAAAATAGATTTACTGTTCATAAGATTACCATGTTAACAGGTTTAAAAAGATGATTTTCATCACTGTTGGCACTCGGAATCACATATTCTACCTTTGCAGCTCACCTTACCAACACATTATCATTCATATTATATAGAGCTGCGTGCAACACTATTATCTATATACTTTATGTATCTTACCTGTTGCAACCTTATCCTTCTTCTATCTATTTCCTACCCATCAAATGTTCATCGTGTACTATGTTACAACTCTAGATT
>MJUU01048782.1:47814-89870 GCA_002080025.1 Modiolus philippinarum | reverse complement strand
GGTATAAAAGTGCCAAACAACATTTCTAAGACCGTTCTGAGACAGTTATTATTAGATGAATAAAAAAGAAATAGATCCGACAACCGATGATTCAACTACAACCCAAAGTAATAATTCAACAGTAATTACAGAATCAGAACGTGACGCTGAACCGGTCGGAAAGCAGTGCCGTTTAAAACAGTGACATGTCTAAGATGATTGGGGCACTAACGTCAGTAACTCACTGTTTAGGTGGTTTGCAAGAGACTGTCAACGAACTTATGAAAACAAAAGGGCAAGAAAAATCAGACAATGCGAATAAAGATTTCAACCTAAGGCAAGGTATACAAACAACTCCCCTGAAGAGCATTTTGCCACCTCTAACACTCATCCAGTAGACCAGAGCCTCCGCGGGGTGCGGTCAGACTCATTTACAAAATGTAGACATAGTTTCTGCTACACTGCAAAAACAGATTGTAGAGGGTAAGGACTTTAATTTAGCTTCATTATTAATCCCTTCATACGAGTGCCCTCAAAAACATACTGTTCCCGCCGAAGGTATAGAGTTTCAAGTAACAGGTAAACCAGATCCAAGGTTAAACCGACATTTATCCATTGAAGAGTTCCTAAGAGCCTTTGGAAAATACAAAAGGGTTTACCCAGACAGGCGACCGGAATTAGATGCGTATGAAGACGACATCTTGGATATTCATAACTTTTACTGAGCTAAGTTTTATGACTATCATAAGATGTTTTCTGCGAAGGCGGCTGTTCTGCTTAGGGAGCCAAAAGTTAAAGTTGATTGGTCAAAACGCGACAGAGATCTCCTTTCACTCATAGCTGGAGAATAAAAGGATATGGAGTAAATGCACATGAGACAAAGTCTCTACAAATACATGGTAAAAAACAAGCAAAGGAACAACGCTTTTATTGTTGTTCTTCATCGGAGGCTTGGCTATTAGTGCGTGTAAAATCTGCAGTATGGTAGATCATACTACAAATTTTTGAGCATTTCAATTACACAAACAAGACGGAAATTTGGCAGAAAATAACACCCGAAATACCGCCAATGTAAATGATCGATATGGCAGACCTCGAGTTTTTCAAAATGGAAAAGAAGTTTGTAACAATTTTAATGGGATGAGGGGATGTACTAGGCCTAATTGTTTATTTGCACATGTTTGCGCTAAATGTCGAGTCACAGGTCATTCACAACTTACTTGTAAATTAACACCACAGCCTCTACCGCTAAAACAAACAAACTCCCCCGCAGCTGCTGGGAGTGCTGTATCTGATGTATCAAGTGTAAATAGTAAAAAATGACTAACCGATATTAATCCTTCTGCTACTACACCTATAAAAATAAACGTTTTGGAATATGAATTGCGTAATCATTAATTCAGTTTATGTTACTTTACATTATTGTGAAAACGATGTAAAGATTTATTCCATACTCGACTTTAATGCATTTCGAGTTAACTTCCATATTTGCTGCTCTTTGTGAAGAATTTTTTCATTATTTTTTATTTGAAACAATTTACTTACGATGAAAACCAATGAAGCACAAACATACAAAATGAAATATCCACACTCTCAGTTGGTAGATTTTCTTTGTAGCAGTCCACAGAGTTCGTGACTATGCTGACGTGTTTTTCTTTTGTCAACCTAGATTCTGTGGCAAAAAAGAAATAAATTACATTAACAATGAGCCTATCATCACACCCTGTATAGCAATTAGCTGAACTTGGATGTAATGCTCTTTTTGAGAGTATCTCATGTAATAGCAAGTGACTAAAATTACAAAAAGTATACTAAATAGAAAAAATGGTACACTTTTAAGTTACTTGTCCACATCATTCATTTGCTTAATGATGTAAAAACTTAGGTATATCTACACCAGCTCTATTCGTACATGTATCCGTTTGAAATTAAAGAAACTACTGATAATTCTTCTTCACTTTCGTATCTAGATCTTTTGTTGTATATTGACGATGGTAGACATATGAAATCTAAGCTTTATGACATGTGTGATGATTTTAGCTTCCCGATTGTGAATTTTCCCTTTCTTATCAGCAATATACCTACCTCTCCAGCCTATGGAGTATAATTTCCACAATTGATTTGTTGATTTCGAGCATGTTGTATATGCATGCATTGATTTTTTTTAACAAAACAAAACACTGTAACAAAAGCTGCTAAGTCAGGTATTTAAACAGCCTATGTTAAGGATGGTCACTCCTCAAGTTCAGAATGAAATCAGTATGTTAATTCATTAGTACATCGATCATACATCATTTTAAGCAAAAAATATTGATAGGTCAGTGTGCCCGTTTTTGAGATTAAAGTGCCTGGAATTTTGGCGGGAAACCGAACTCCTCTAGATTTTTCATTTACTTTGCATTAAGGCAATCGACCTTCGAAATACATTGAAGATATATCAAGAATTTCATCAAATTTTGTCAGAAGTTTATTCAAGAGGTATACAAACATATTTTGAAAAGAAAATTGGGGGTAAGTGTGCAAAATTTTCTAATGCATCACGATAGATAAAATATGAGAATTCCGAAAGTCAGAGACAGTTTCAAAAACCTGAGGAGTGACCATCCTTAATGTCGTCCCTCAGGTAATTCTTTTGCCGTCTACATAACATCATTGAAAGATGTGACGTGCCAATGTCTCAAATGAAAGCCGCAATATTCAGCTAGATCACGCCTATCAGGATTTGACTATACCGATTTGACTTTTTCGTAGACTGAGCCACTAATACAGTGATGGGTCTTGTTATCAGAGTAGGACATGCTTACACCTTCCAGAACACCTGGTGTCACTCACATTTTCTCAATGTCAATGTCAGTGGTTTGAAGTTTTTTTTTAAACTTATGTTGAAATTTAATGAGATTTTTTTTAACTAATGCTATATCATTTGCAATATTCCCTGTAAATAGAGAACCAACATGAACTGATCTTCTATAGAATAGTTTCTTTATTAGTAAACTATTACTACTTTTAAAATGTTTGCAAAGATATTTATTACGTTTTTATCGATTTGAATATGTAAATCATAACTAAATTGTTTCATTTAAGTTAATATATAAAAGTATTAAACAAAAAAATATCTAAAGGGCATGTAAACAGTTTTCTAACTTTTTTAAGAGTATATTCACACGAATTAACAATAATACAATGACAACATAATAGTTAACAATGAAAGGATATGATGTAGTCTTCCCTGTCCTTGATAAACTGGAGTTTTCTATGTATCGTGTGCGTTTTTGTCACATGTACATTCACTCCATATCCTTTCAATTTTCCTATTTATAAATACCAAATGCACAGAGTAGAACCAACCAACCAGGCTTTTATCGCTGTTCATCACCTTGCAGTCATTATAAAGCCTTCAGCAATGGATTTTAGATACGTTATAGTAAGAACATTTATACATTTTTTGCTAAAAATTATAGCGTTAAATGATAGACAGACAAATAACAAATTCTTTATTAAAGCAATTGTGAATTAAATAACTGTATAAACACATTTGCGTTGTGCTTATACGGAAAATAAGTCGATACTTTTTTTTCAATTAATGACGTTGCAACTATTGGAACAGGTTTTGTTTCTTTTAATAAGTCATTAATAATATTGTTAAATATCAAACAATTAATGAAGAAAACTTACAATGGCCGAACATTACAATCACATGTCACAATCAACCAGGGAACTGCACAAGAAAAACAATAAAATGGCAAAAGACAAACATAGATAACGATAGGAACTCGGGATATCCGGACTTCGTACCGGCACTGGCAACAGCCAGTGGTAGGGTTAAACCGGTTTATGGGTACCCAAACCCCCCTTTCTCTATCCCGTTTCCCTATAGTATAATAAACAAACAAATAAAATCCAATACAAGTAATCAACTAAATCTGAGACCACAATATTGAAAAGGAAAGAATAGACAAAACGTAATTTAGAAAGATGGGTCGAGGAGTGCTTGCCGCTAAACTGCCGGCTAGCACAAGGAGCCTAGCCTGCTTGTAAAACACTGTCGAACTACGGAATAATTAATCAAATTCAAAACTTCCCGAATGGTTTGGTAAAGAATCATCATGGATTTCAATAGACATCGGCAGTATCAGTCTTAATTGCATTTTGGACTTTAAAAGGAAAAAAAAGATCAAGGGCAAATTCAACTCTTCATATTCAACTGTTCCTTTTTCTCTCTCTGGGACTGATAACTACTCTTTTTATATAGACTCGTTTTGTATCATATGAACCTTTCAACGCAACTAGAATACCGATATGAGTTAATGTAATAGACGTGTAGTTAATTGATTGCTGTACTGATAGATTATAGTTGAATAACCTTTGAAATTTTGGAATCTAACAGGATCTCCACTATAAGAATACAAGTGACGGGCTTACAACTTTTATTTTCTATAGTTTAAGGTCTTATTTTTTATTTTGTGTAATCAATAAATACCGTTTATCCTCTTGGTCAAAGTTTCCATAATCAAAGGATCAGAATCGCTAAATACACATGTTAAGTTCTGTTCTCCTGGACCCTCTTTAAGAAAATCTAAAACAATAAATGGACATAGATGCAGAGGAACGTACTATAAAAGTCATTAAAAGTAAATGGAAGTTGAATTGCGTTCTCGTAGCTGTCGCGTTTACTTCTTTAGAATTAGTGTGAGTGTCCAGATATCAAGATCAACCTTGCATTATAGTTAATGTTTCCCGTTATATATTTACCACCACCAAGGACATTTATTTTGCGCCTGTTCCAAGTCAGGGATATGTTGGTCATTGGCTTGTCCTTGTCTTCTTATAAAATTTTAGTTTCTTGATATTTGGGTTATTGGATGTGGTTTGTTTCCATTGATTTATTCACTTTTTTACCTTTTTGTGGCCATTTAGGGCTTACTATATGGTGTGAGGTTCTCACTGTGTTGAAGACCATATGGTGACCCCTAGATGTTTTGTTTTTGGTCGTTTTAACCTGGATATGGGATGTTGTCTCCTTGACATTTACCCCATTTCCTTTCTTTTTCATATTTATGTCAGCAGCTGTATAAAATGACAAAACAACAATGTGATCATGGACCATGTGAAACATAATATAGGAAAAAGAAGGGAAACGGGGAATGTGTCAAAGAGACAACGACCCAAAGGGGAGTAATAACAACTCAACGCCACCATAAGGTTTTCAATGATCGATGAGGAAACCCACACCCCACGGCAGGTCGGAGTTGGCCCCTAGAATAAAGAGTAATCAAGTTCAGCGAAATAAACATCATCCTAGACTCCCAAAATGTGAATGACTAGAAAACAGACAAGACACACAAAGGTTTAATAAATTTCCTGACTTAGGACAGACGCAAACCTTTTGCGACGCGGTTAAACTAGTTTTATTGGGCCCAAACCTTCCCCTGTAGCCAATGTGGTAAATAAAAAAAACAATCGTTACAACAGTAAAATTCAGTTGGCATATAAATCTATATAAAGGTTTTTGTTATGTGGTTAATTTTGAAATGTATACAAAATTATCATAAGATGTAGTTTTTCACACGAATCACTTTCCTTTCATATTTTTCCTAATTATAAAATTTTGACATCTGGTTCATTCGATCAGAAGAAGAAAATCGAAAATATTCATAACTATGACATTTGCTTTTGTACGTATAACCTAAATGTATCATTCCAATAAATATTTTACATACTAAACACGTACCTTTGGCTTCGCAGAAAAAAAAACACGTTACTTAAATAAAACAATACAATAGAGATTTAACATACCCTATACATTGAATTAAGTACAATTATAGATACCAAAAAACAAAACAAAAACAAAAACAAAAACTAAACAAAAACAAAAAACAAAAAAACAAGATATGTTTTGAAACACTACATATGCCCCCAGATTCTACAGTAAAATATATGAAAATACCCAGTTTTACCCCTTTTTAACCTCTGTGATCTTGACCTTTGACATATTTTTTTGCACATAGATGTTCCTCTTGACAACACCTATACACTTGCCAAGTATTGAAGGTTCAAAAGTTGTTATTACCATAAGAACACCCAATTCAACCCCTTTATTCTGAAACGAATGAAGCTCCTTTGGGCCTCTTGTTTATTGAAATGGTTTTAATTGTTAAATGTATCTGTTTAAACATGCTATAAGAAACCTAAAGAAAAATACTGCACCAAAATCCGACAAAAAATTGAAAAATTCATTTTTTTAAGTTTGTCCCCCTTTGGGCCTCTTGTTTCTCAAAAACGATAAATGCTTTCTCAAATCTGTCAGCTTCTTCAGTTGTGCAATTTTATTAGCAATAACATAAAACAAACCCCGTTTCAATAGGATAAATAATAAGGATTCTACAGTCAAATATTTCACCACTTATTAACCTCTGTGACCTTGACCTTTGACCTGACCTAATTTTTTTTTGCATATTTATGTTCCTCATGACTAGACTTATACACTTGCCAAGTATGAAATGTCTACCTTGCATAGTTCAAAAGTTATAGCCAAGGTTAAAATTTCGGACGCACAGACAAACAGACAGACAGACAGGACAAAACAATATGCCACCCGATCTTCGATCTGGGGGCATAGAAATAATATATTAGATAAAATATTTCCTTTTGGTTAAAATTACCGGAATGAACATGACGAATTTTTTTTAATTTTTGGTAAAAAATAAAGAAGGGCTGCTTGACAATAAGTGATTTCAATGTCATTTGAACAAAAAAAAAAACAAAAAAAACTTGTCATGCAGTAAGTGAGAACCGAACTTTCAATCCAAAACAAATAATCTAAGGACAATGGCAACATTGGAATCAACAAATGAGTACGGCATAGAAAAGAAAAATGTAGACACACAACGGCACATAAAGAGAAACAAAACAAACACAATAAAAAAACCATTGGTGAGATCATGTGCACCGGTAAAGTAAGCATCTACTGCTTCTTACAAGACATATGCCAAGTTAAACATGACAATTAAATTTAAAAGGGAAAGATCTGTGGTCATCTGGGGAACATATATCCCATATTGATCCAAAGGATGCTGATGCCGACCGTAAAAGAGGGATGACTTCAAGTTTTGGGCAACATACCCTCGCTTAAGTAGCCCATCTGTGGGCCACCGGGCTCAATAAAAGAAGTCACTGTATCGAACACAGCCTCTTGAATAGCGAATGAGCTGGGAGGTTATGCCGGCGCTGTTTGTATGTTGCTACAAAGAAAAGGGAAGTTGACTAATGGAAAACAATAGTCATCGCGTTTGCCATAGAGCTTTGTCTGAAGTCTACCTCTGTTGCCAATTTCAAGATGAAGGTGAAGGAATGAGATCAATGTGGAAGTGTCTGTAGTATCCTTAATTTCAATCTCTATTTGATAGATCAGATGAATAAAATCACCAAAGCGAGGGTTGTTTAGTTACAAAATATCATCTATAGAAAAGTAGATAAAATAGAAGGATTTGACCAGTTGGACCATTTTTACTATCTTGATATTGAAGAAGCCCTTCGATGAATTCAGCCTCATAAGAATTGAGAAACAGATCGGCTAGGAGAGATGTACAGTTTGCGCCCGTAGAAATTCCGATAGTCTGTTGTAAAAGAAGTCCTCCATATTTGACAAATATATTGTCGATCAGAAACTCTAATATTTTAATCACTTCTTCCTCGGTATATTTTTTTTCTTCTATTCGGAGTCATTTTTCACAATTTAGGCTCGTTCTCTACCTACACCAAGGTACCGAAATCTTCATTAACCTTTCTTACATGAGAAACAGCTATGAAATAAACCTTTGAGCCGAAAGTTTAGTTGGTAGTGATAAGTGTGGAAAAGTCGAAAGTTTTAATGCTATTACAGTGTGATTATGATCTAGAGTTTAAGATATCAAGTAAATCTTTGGAATTTTTCAAAATCAACATTTCATTTACACCGCTTCTTGAAAAGCAAGTATCACAGTATTTTCGAGGGTCCTTTTTAAAAGCTGTCAAGATGAAGGTTAGCAATTTAAATATAGGCTTAGTGGAACATTAGGCAGATCCAGCGATGTACACCTCTTTGTATGGACATGTAATTAGTTTTGGTACCCTGTTTAAAGAGGGGAGATCTGTGTTTTCATCCTTGGTGGAAATCCCGAAAGAAAATAAAACAGATTTCTGATTGTGTAACATCTCCTCCTTTGACAGAGTAGTGGCTATGGAAATTCTAATTGACCCTCGTAGCTGATTGATTGGTTTAAGAATCATTGACATCACAACCTTAATCCACTCCGAAAGGGAATCTAGGACTTCATCCTTTTCATGCTTAATCAATTTTTTGGCGTGGTCATTTACAGCATCCATAAGACGTTTGAAATTTTGTTCCCAATTTATGGAACATGGTTCACGGAATTTAGGCCCTCTTTCAAGGACATCACACAGATACTTTTTATAATGATACTCAAATCTCCCGTTATGATGTGACCACAGGAGCTTTATCTGTATGGTGAATCAGAACACGAAAAATTGGGTGGTCAATACATTTTACTTGAAGTCGTCGGTGGTAAAGTTTTGAAATTTTAGACACGAATGGTGAAGTTTAGGTGTACAAAATGATCGGGAATGATTTGTGTTTGAAATATGAGGATATTTTGTTTTTACATTTCAGTGATGCAAGATATTAGCTAGGTTAATAGCATCCAAACAGTTATTAGCGATTTTGATGGGTAGAAATGAACGGCGTTCTTGCACATTGGCGCGTTCTTTAACAGGGTTGAATAATTTGTGTTGAAAAATATCAAGTATAACAGCATCTAACTTGTATGAAGATGAGGATTGATCAGTGCAGGTATTTTCTTAAGATGTTTTACACAGAGAATTCAATTTAGTAAGTGGTAAAGAATACAGTTTTATACAAATTTATTAACCAGCTAAAGACAATATGATAGACAATGACTATTTATTATCAGGGAGAAATTTTCACAACCGGTTATTACGAGATCCAAAGCAGGGCCATTACAGCCTGAAAACAGGGCATTACTACAGGGCCATTATTGATCACGTGACACAGAAGTTTATTATGAGATTTAAAGAAACTGCTCTCAGTTCATTCCACTTTTTACTTTTATTAATTTTACCCGATGTAGTTTTATGTTCATGAAATAGACCTTATTTCTTTTTGTACTTCAGCGGTAAACCCTAATGCAGTTGTATGGAGAATATTTTTTTTTTGTTTCAAATATTTGACCCTATGTGACCACTCATTTTAATTATCTCATCATAAGAGATCCGAAAATATACATCTTTTCTTGATTTTATGATAAAAATAGAAAAATGAAGGGAAACGGAGAATGTGTCAAAGAAACAACGACCCAAAGGGGAGTAATAACAACTCAAAGCCACCATAAGATCTTCAATGAACGGTGAGAACCCCCACACCCAACGGTAGGTCGGAGTCGGCCCCTGACTAAAGAGTTATCGAGTTCAGCGAAATAAACATCATCCTAGACTCCTATAGACATAAAGTAGACTAACTAGAAAAAAGACAAGACACACAAAGGCTTAATAAATTTCCTGACTTAGGACAGGCGCAAACCTGCTGCGGCGGGGTTAAGCTAGTTTTATTGGGCCCAAACCTTCCCCCAACCAATGTGATAAATAAAAAACAATAGTAACAACAGTAAAATTCAGTTAGCAACAGGATTGAGTCAAATGTGAAAAATTAAACTGAAACAACGAAAAGTATTTTTTGTACTTCAGCGGTAAACCAGCTGTATGGAGAATATATTTTTTTTTTCAAATATTTGACCCTACTTTTGACCACTCATTTTAATCATCTCATCATAATGGATCCGAAAATATACATCTTTTCTTGTTTTTTTTTTGTCCATTGGGGTAAATCTTAATCCAGCTGTATGGAGAAACTTTTTGTTTCATATATTTGACCCTACTTGTGACATCTCATCACAAGGGATTCGAAGATATACACAATTCCATGATTTTTTTAAAATAAAGTTTTCTGTACTTAAGCAGGGTAAAATCTTATATAGCAACTTTTTTGTTTCAGATATGTGATCCCACAAACAACTTTTCATGTAAAAAATGAATTTTCAGAAAATTATTTTATATATATTTACATTCACTTATCAATCTATTTAAGCCAATTAATCTGGTTAATAAAGGTATTTCCATAATGGCCCTGTTATGTGTCCTCGGTCTGTAATAATGGCCTTCGGATGCTGTAATGGCCCTTGGTGTTGCCTCGTGCCTTTACAGCTATCCTCAGGCCATTATTACAGACCTCGAACTCATAACAGGGCCATTATGGAAATACCAATTTATTAATACTATAGTAATGTATTTCCAAAGGTTTACAAACGAAAGGAAGTAGGCTTTTCATAGTTACATATTCAAGTGTTGTTCATGTATGATGATAATGGCCATGGATTCGAATTCATTTTCTTAATTCACAGTTTTAAATGGAATCAAAAATTTGCAACCATTTTTAACGAAAATGATAGCACTGAAATTAATTCAAAAGAAAAAAATTGCTATGTAAAATTGTAATAATCAATAAAAAGCTGCGGGTTGAAAATTTATCAAAATCATGAAAAACTAAAATAATCAATGAAGGGATATAGAGTAAATGCACATGAGACAAAGATTTTACAAATGCATGGTAAAACAAGCAATGAAACAACGATTTTATTGTTGTAATTCATCTTGAAGTCACCAAGCTTGACTACTGATCTAACTGCGGAACCGTAGCTTTATGGTCCTTGTTCTGTTTTCTTTTTATAGTTGACAATAGAGCAACGGATTTTCCCCTTTGCAAAACTTGTGTCTCTTTCGACACGAATCGTTTCGCACGTTGTTGGGAGTTATTTGACAACCGGACGTTAAGTATGTGTACCAAAGTGTTCATTTCGTTTCTTTCAACATTTTTCTAATATTTACAACATTTTATTATGCAGGTAACTGAATACCGAAGTTACTGTAAATTTACTTTCTGCAAGGTGAGCAATAATTTTCTATTTATAAAGGAAATTGTCCGAATATAAATGAAATCCCGCCCATATTGTGGCCATTGTGAATATTGCAGTCACGTGACATTTCGGGAAGTGGCAACAAATGCCAGGTTATGTACGAAACGAATAGCTCAAAATTCAACAGGAATATTTTTTAAATGTAGATGAATTAATTATTTGCATTCAAAAGGCTTTGTAGAGGTGAGAAAATATGAAAAAGAAAGCAAATAGGGTAAATATCAAGGAGACATCACCCAATCTCCAGGTTAAAACGACCCAAAACAAAGCATACAGGGGTCACCGTACAGTCTTCAACACAGCGAGGAACCTCACACCATATAGCAAGCCCTAAGTGGACCAAAGGGAATAAATCAATGGAAATAAACCACATACAACATCCCAAATATCGAGAAACTAAAATTTTATAAGAAGACAAGGACAAGCCAATGACCAGCATATTCCTGACTTGGGACAGGCGAAAAAAATGCGGTGGGGTTAAACTCGTTTTCTTAATCCAAACCCTCCCCTATATCTGGTGAATGGCTAAAAAATAAATAGTACACAAAAAGTCTTACAGTAAAAATCATTAAGTGAATTGTATGGTTGTCATGAAAATTTGGATATAAAATGATTGTTCAATTTTGTGTTTAATCACATGTCAAAATGCATGTGTTAAAAGCTTGATATTCAACTCGAATGAAGATGTTCAAATATTATCTATATTTGCATGATTATGTTTAAATCATTCAATTTCGAATTAGTTTATTGATACAAAAATTTCATGGATTTATAAGCCTAACCAATATCAACTAGAAGAACTGTGAACAAAGCTCACCAATTTATACATGTGTATCCCCACTTCCCCATTTGATTCCATAAGTAAAAATTGAACATCAAAAATAGAAAGAAAAAGAAATTTTTGAACGGGATAAACACTAAACTTTCTGTGAAAGTTTCATTGAATTTCATCAAGTGGTCTGGGATGAGTTGTCGCGACAAATTGTGTATCCCTATGGCGGACGGAATGACAAACGAGCCAACGAAGGAACGGACACTCTGATCACTATATACCGAACTCCGAATCAGGGCATTTTATGTGATAGCCCGATACATATCAAGCATCCAGTAATTGTTTGTTTTTTTTTCATAGGAATAAAGATTACCAAACTGTATTTTGCTATAATTACATACTTTCATCTACGGTTCTACTATCCAAAACATCGGTTTCCATCTCCGCTTAAAGCTCAAATTCAGAAAGAATATTTACAACGTACCCCTTCAGACCCTAAAATACAGTATGATTCTCTCTTCAAAAACAATATAAGTGTTTTGTTTTTCTTATTTATGTTAAAGCTATTGGACAAAACTAATGAACTGATAATCATTGATAATACAAAAATATTAATTTCAAGAGAAGAAAATTATCAATATAAAACACTTACCAGAAAAGAATTCAAATATTGGCAATATATTCACTCCATCACATGTGCCGAAATCAACAATTGTGATGCTTGTATCTCTCTTATCGTGTGCTATCTGTTTACGCTTTCCTGTATATATATTTAGAAAAGAATACTAGTACATAAAAACAAACGAAAACTAAAACAATAAAAACAAAAAACAAAAAAACAAAAAAAAAACAAAAAAAAAACAAAAAAAAAACCGAAAAACACACACACACAAAAAGTTGTGTCACAATGAAAATAAGAACATTCCGGCTTGAAAACCAAGTCAAATTCGAATACGACTCGAGTATTGCAAATATGCGCCAAACGAATGCGCGATAATACACGTAAGTTTCACAAGACTTTAAAGAAGAGGTAGTTTTACAATTGGCCAAAGGTGCAGAACTCAAAGTTTTTTAATGTCTCGTTACAATGAGTGACTTAAAATTTTAAAACCATGACACATTTGAATCCATTTTTTTTATCGATTCCATTTAGGTATAATTGTGTTATACTTTTATAAATAGGCATATTTTCCGAATGAAAATTTCATGAACAAAATGGTTTTGGAACTCTAAAAATATTTATTTCTTTGAAACAATTCAAATATAGTGCCAGTCGTACCTTCATACATGTTCGCTTTGCCAGTTCATTTTTTAATTTATTTTTATTTTATAAATATTTTTTAATTTATTTTATTTTGACGATCCTGGTCGCATCCATGACCAGTAAAGACATGAATGTAACAACATTATGCAATGCATTCCGCTCAAAACGGCGCTTAGGCCGTCTGGAACTTACCATGAGGTGTGAGGAGTGCTAATTGCTGAAGGCACCACTTTGACTTTAAGGTGAATAATAAAAATATAAGCGTTGTTCAGTTAGAAGTTTATTGACTTTATCAAAATTCTAACCCCTTGAAATACTAAGGCTTTGTTTTTGTGCAGTGCACTCGGTGGATGTCCTTTATTTGGTACTGGTTTGGCCCTCTTTTCGACATTTTTTATCATGAGTACTAATTTCACTATTTTTTCTTAATAGCTTTCCATATCATTTGATTTTATGCTGCTGAAGAGAGATTACACCTTGAAACACGTGTACAACATTTACTGTTTATTATGCAACTTTGTTTTTTATTTTTCAACCATATATTTTAGAGACTCTGCCTTATGTGCATTTACTCCATTTCCTTTCATTTTGACTGTTGGTACTTTTAGTGCAGAAACTAACATACTCAGAACCCTCAAAGAGCGAGTCAAATTATTCAAAACGTATGCATGGTTCGTGTGCTTTTGTTTGCTTGGGAAAAAAATATTTAAATAAAAGTTATTATTACATACTTAGCGAAGATATGCTCTGTTTTGCATATGTAATATAGCCTGAAGTTAACAGTCCATATCACATACCCAGTCCGATATGGCCTTATCAGACCGCGTCGTTCTGAAATATCCATATAAGCCCGGTGATATGACTATTTCAGCTCGGGTGTGATGATAACTCCTAATTGGGAATATATAATAAACAGATTAAGGCATGGCCTTTTCCATATCAGCACGGTTATCATCCGTCGACCCATATTAGCCCTCGGCTCGCACCTCGGGCTGATATGGGGGTCTCGGGATGATAACTGTGCTGATATGTATTAATCTCTATTTATAACACTATCGGCCAAGTGCGAATCGATGAGACCATTATTAAAGTGGCCAAGTGCGAATCGATGAGATCATTATTAAAGTTTATATAGATGCAATCCCGTTTAAGAAATTATTACTGTAATAAAATCAATAATATTCTTTTACAGTAATAGTGATTTTTTTCAACAATCGCATATATATTGCTTTACTATAATAATGATCTCGTCGATTCGCACCTTACCGATATTGTTATAATATTTACGAAGGATGATAACATGGTTTGAAAACAAAGCACATTGACAGACGGAAAGCATAAATTTCAAACCTCTTTTTTTAAATACAAAATGTATGTGATCAAATTCATAGCCGAAAAATAAAATCAGTGTATACGTTATATCTGAAATATAGATGATTTTCGAGAAAAAAATATCATGCCAACGAATAGGTAGTACATTAACATTTATATCTATATTAAAGTGGGATTTTGCATGGGGCAAAACTTGCAACAAGAACAAGAATTCCATTTTTCCAGGGGTAAAAAATGGCTTTGCTCAAGAATATCCAACGGGGAAAAGTGGATCGATCCATTCTCACCCTCGGAGAAACAACTAGCAAGACAGAAAATGGCTTTATAACACTGGTCAGAAAAAAAAGAAGCCTTAGTGAGTGAAAAAGACATTGAAATAAGTTAAAAGTTGACAACTTACCAAGAAATTGTAAATATTTTTCTCTTTTTGCGGTATGTATAGAGCTATATCTAACATGATCTGAAAATGATATATTTCCATCGCAAAACATCCCAGTCATATTCGGAAATATAAACACGTAACAGATTACCTGTGAAAGCTATACATGAAAGTGAAGGTAAATTTGTACTAACTTTCCCAAATATAATTATATAAAAGTCAATGTAATTTATCGAAGCATAAAGAAGAGTTATATTTGATAATACCTTTCAAATTCATCAATAATTTGTATTCCAGTGCATTTAAGAACGTGTACATTTCCAAACACTAGCCATGTGTAATAATTTTTTTAACTGAATATCAATTTATTTCCGATAATATAAGTTGTTTATGATTTATGCTACAGAAGTGGCGCGCGACAGCGACATAAACAAGATGCTCTCAAGAGCCTTTATCGCTCACCTGGACCATGACCAATACATGAAGTCAAATAAACTTCCATATTAATTGGTCTCATCATAAAACTATGTAAAAAAACTTTTATGTTATATGATCAAACCTTAGACTTTTTTCCATATAGACCTTCTTCTTGTGTAAGGGATAGATCTGCAGGACACAATTTTAAAGAGATTCAAATGTTGTTCCAAATTTTATTTCCATCTTGACAAAACATAAAAGAGAAGATCTATAGAGGTACTCCAATATTAAGCTATGTTTCCCATTGGTAGCCAATTTCATAAGGTCAGATTTGAAGGACATCCATTTTGAAGGGGCCATCTAAGATACGTTGTGATTAAGTTTTGTTCTAAGTACCCCAGCTATTTCAGATGATAAATTCCTTGTATGAACTTTCCATAGGGTCCAATAAATAAATGAAGTTCACTGCAGATGGTCATGTTGGATGTCAGATAAGTACCAAAGTAACAATACTTAGTCAGCACCTCATAAGCATCAGTAATGGAATGTATGGATCAAATTCATTTGGTGGTTCTCAAAAAAAAAATATTTTACGCAAAATGAATACAGAACACCAAAATGTTCATTATAAGACCTTGTTATATGTGTACAGTCTATATGGCTATGAGGCTTAGAAGAAGCTGCTTCTCAATTGCGGGCAAGATATTTGATTGGTTAGAATACCATATACAATATACTTTATATACAAAAGATATAATGAAATGAAATAAGGTGCAGTTTATCAAAGTTTTTTTTTGTAAAAAAATGTAAAATTTGTATAAATACATTTTTTTGCTCCTGACTATGGCATTTAAGTAGTATATGGGTACAGTTCGGTTAGTATTTGACGAGGTGGTGCGAGGTGGTGCCGGAAGTGACGTCACCGGAAGTGACGTAGACCGGAAGTCACGTGACCGAAGTCACGTGCCCGGAAGCGGAAGTCACGTGACCGGAACACGAAGTGTAAACACTGCGCGTGCGCAACCGGAAGTAGGTGTGTATCTACTGTAAGTAGCCATATTGACCGGAAANAGTCCATCTGTGGGCCACCGGGCTCAATAAAAGAAGTCACTGTATCAAACACAGCCTCTTGAATAGCGAATGAGCTGGGAGGTTATGCCGGCGCTGTTTGGGTGTTGCTAAAAAGAAAAGAGAAGTTGACTAATGGAAAACTAAAGTCATCGCGTTTGCCATACAGCTTTGTCTGAAGTCTACCTCTGTTGCCAATTTCAAGATGAAGGTGAATGAATGAGACCAATGTGGAAGTGTCTGTAGTATCCTTAATTTCAATCTCTATTTGATAGATCAGATGAATAAAATCACCAAAGCGAGGGTTGTTTAGTTACAAAATATCATCTATAGAAAAGTAGCTAAAATTGAAGGATTAGACCAGTTGGACCATTTTTTACTATCTTGATATTGAAGAAGCCCTTCGATGAATTCAGCCTCATAAGAATTGAGAAACAGATCGGCTAGGAGAGATGTACAGTTTGCGCCCGTAGGAATTCCGATAGTCTGTTGTAAAAGAAGTCCTCCATATTTGACAAATATATTGTCGATCAGAAACTCTAATATTTTAATCACTTCTTCCTCGGTATATTTTTTTTCTTCTATTCGGAGTCATTTTTCACAATTTAGGATCGTTCTCTACCTACACCAAGGTACCGAAATCTTCATTAACCTTTCTTACATGAGAAACATCTTTGAAATAAACCTTTGAGCCGAAAGTTTAGTTGTTCATGATAAATGGTAGTGAAAAGTGTGGGGAAGTCGAAAGTTTTAATGCTATTACAGTGTGATTATGATCTAGAGTTTAAGATATCAAGCAAATCTTTGGAATTTTTCAAAATCAACATTTCATTTACACCGCTTCTTGAAAAGCAAGTATCGCAGTATTTTCGAGGGTCCTTTTTAAAAGCTGTCAAGATGAAGGTTAGCAATTTAAATATAGGCTTAGTAGAACTTAAGGCAGATCCAGCGATATACACCTCTTTGTATGGACATGTATGTAATTTTGGTACCCTGTTTAAAGAGGAGAGATCTGTGTATTTATCCTTGGTGGAAATCCCGAAAGAAAATAAAACAGATTTCTGATTGTGTAATATCTCCTCCTTTGACAGAGTAGTGGCTGTGGAAATTCTAATTGACCCTCGTAGCTGATTGATTGGTTTAAGAATCATCGACATCACAACCTTAATCCACTCCGAAAGGGAATCAAGGTCTTCATCCTGTTTACGCTTAATCAATTTTTGGCGTGGTCATTTACAGCATCCATAAGACGTTTGAAATTTTGTTCCTAATTTATGGAACATGGTTCACGGAATTTAGGCCCTCTTTCAAGGACATCACGCAGAGACTTTTTATAATGATACTCAAATCTCCCGTTATGATGTGACCACAGGGGCTTTATCTGCATGGTGAACCAGAACATGAACAATTGGGTGGTTAATACATTGTACTTGAAGTCGTCGGTGGTAAAGTTTTGAAATTTAAGACACGAATGGTGAAGTTTAGGTGTACAAAATGATCGGGAATGATGTGTGTTTGAAATATGAGGATATTTTGTTTTTACAATTCAGTGATGCAAGATATAAGCTAGGTTAATAGCATCCAAACAGTTATTAGCGATTTTGATGGGAAGAAATGAACGGCGTTCTTGCACATTGGCGCGTTCTTTAACAGGGTTGAATAAGTTGTGTTGAAAAATATCAAGTATAACAGCATCTAACTTGTATGAAGATGAGGATTGATCAGTGCAGGTATTTTCTTAAGATATTTTACACAGAGAATTCAATTTAGTGAGTTGTAAAGAATACAGTTTTATACAAATTTATTAACCAGCTAAAGACAATATGATAGAAAATGCCTATTTATTATCAGGGAGAAATTTTCACAGCCGGTTATTACGAGATCCAAAGCAGGGCCATAATAACCAGAAAACAGGGCATTACTACCGGGCCATTATTGATCACGTGACACAGTAGTTAAATGCTCTCAGTTCATTCCACTATTTAATTTTATTAATTTTACCCGATGTAGTTTTATGTTCATGAAATATACCTTATTTCTTTTTGTACTTCAGCGGTAAACCCTAATGCAGTTGTATGGAGAATATTTTTTTTTGTTTCAAATATTCGACCCTACTTGTGACCACTCATTTTAAGAGATTCGAAAATATACATCTTTTCTTGATTTTCTGAAAAAAATAGAAAAATGAAGGAAACGGGGAATGTGTCAAAGAGACAACGACCCAAAGGGGAGTAATAACAACTCAAAGCCACCATAAGATCTTCAATGAACGGTCAGAAAACCCCACAACCTACGATAGGTCGGAGTCGGCCCCTGAATAAAGAGTAATCAAGTTCAGCGAAATAAACATCGTCCTAGACTCCTATAGACATAAAGTAAACTAACTACAAAAAAGACAAGACACACAAAGGCTTAATGATGAGGAATAAATTTCCGAAATGGCCATACAGCTCATTAAAAATATTACAGTTGGAGTTAACATATGTGTTATGGTCTCATGTTCATTTACTCCATATCCTTTCGTAAAATATTTGATAAATTTCCTGACTTAGGACAGGCGCAAACCTGCTGCGGCGGGGTTAAACTAGTTTTATTGGGCGCAAACCTTCCCCCTAACCAATGTGATAAATAAAAAACAATAGTAACAACAGTAAAATTCAGTTAGCAACAGGACTGAGTCAAATGTGAAAAATTAAACTGAAACAACCCAAAGTATGTTTTGTACTATCTGTATGGAGAATATTTTTTTTTTTTCAAATATTTGACCCTACTTGTGACCACTCATTTTAATTATCTCATCATAATGGATCCGAAAATATACATCTTTTCTTGTTTTTTTCCAAAAAAAATTTTTTTTGTCCATTGGGGTAAATCTTAATCCAGCAGTATGGAGAAACTTTTTGTTTCAGATATTTGACCCTACTTGTGACCTCTCGTTTTACTCATCTCATCACAAGGGATTCGAAGATATACACAATTCCATGATTTTTTGAAATAAAGTTTTTTGTACTTAAGCAGGGTAAAATCTTATATAGCAACCTTTTTGTTTCAGATATGTGATCCCACAAACAACTTTTCATGTAAAAAATGAATTTTCAGAAAATTATTTTATATACATTTACATTCACTTATCAATCTATTTAAGCCAATTAATCTGGTTAATAAAAGTTTTAAGAAATGGGTATTTCAAGTTATGTGTCCTCGGTCTGTAATAATAGCCTTCAGATGCTGTAATGGCCCTCGGCGTTGCCTCGTGCCTTTACAGCTATCCTCAGGCCATTATTACAGACCTCGAACACATAACAGGGCCATTATGGAAATACCCATTTATTAATACTATAGTAATGTATTTCCAAAGGTTTACAAACGAAAGGAAGTAGGCTTTTTATAGTTACACATTCTAGTGTTGTTCATGTATGATGGTAATGGCCATGGATTCATTTTCGTAATTCACAGTTCAAAATGGAATAAAAAATTGGCAACCATTTTTAACAAAAATGATAGCACTGAAATTAATTCAAAAGAAAAAAATTGCTATGTAAAATTGTAATAATTAATAAAAAGCTGCGTGTAAAAAATTTATCAAAATCATGAAAAACTAAAATAATCAATGAAGGGATATGGAGTAAATGCACATGAGACAAAGTCGTTACAAATGCATGGTAAAACAAGCAATGAAACAACGATTTTATTGTTGTTATTCATCTTGAAGTCACCAAGCTTGATTACTGATCTAAATGCGGAAACGTAGCTCTTATGGTCCTTGTTTTGTTTTCTTTTTATAGTTGACCATAGAGCAACGGATTTTCCCCTTTGCAAAACTTGTGTCTCTTGCGACACTAATCGTTTCGCACGTTGTTGGGAGTTATTTGACAACCGGACGTTAAGTATGTGTACCAAAGTGTGTTCATTTCGTTTCTTTCAACATTTTTCTAATATTTACAACATTTTATTATGCAGGTAACTAAATACCGAAGTTACAGTAAATTTACTTTCTGCAAGGTGAGCAATAATTTTCTATTTATAAAGGAAATTGTCCGAATATAAATGTAATCCCGCCAATATTGTGGCCATTGTGAATATTGCAGTCACGTGACATTTCGGGAAGCGGCAATAAATGCCAGGTCATGTACGAAACGAATAGCTCAAAATTCAACAGGAATCATAGCCAGAAATCAGCATCGGTTTGCTCATTTGCATATTGTAATAGGTGGATCAAGTTCGGGTATCGACAATCCCATTGAACTGATAGGCAAAATAACGAAAAACATCATTATTTTCTTAATACGGGGCTGTACATCAAGTGCGGGGACACATTTTGACAGAAAATTCAATAATAAATCACACGAGTCATATCAGATTGTCCTCGGAGATAATTTCGAGGTTCCTCAGCCCTTTGAAAATTTGAAGCGTGAGACCTTTAACATTTCATATTAAATATTTTGGGAAAATGGCTGAAAATGTCAAAATCCCCCACTTCGTTGCCACAATTTACCTACAAAGTCATTACAAAAACAAGTTGCGGGGGCAGAAATTAAAACTTCGAATCTCAAAAAAAATGCCACAACAAACCTTTTTCATGTAGTTTTTAAACTCGAGGTTCCCACGGAAGGTAAATATGCATCGATTTCAAAACGTATCAAGTCATCAAACTTGATATTTCTCTGAAAATTCACGACTGGCGTTTTGTTTTGACATTGAAAACGTCATACGGAAATGTTATAGTGAGTCTAAAAAAGAAATCGGTAACGGATAAACCCAAAAACCCGTGTTTAACAGCAACGAAAGCAGTTTGACGACTTCTGCGTTTTCGAGGAATCCATCTTGTCACGTGGTTATTTTCTAATGAATATTCATAAGAAAAACCGACCTTCATTTCTGGATATGTATTTTTTAAAAGTAGATGAATTAATTATTTGCATTCAAAAGGCTTTGCAGAGGTGAGAAAATATGAAAAAGAAAGCAAATAGGGTAAATATCAAGGAGACAACACCCCATCTCCAGGTTAAAACGACCCAAAACAAAGCATACAGGGGTCACCGTACGGTCTTCAACACAGCGAGGAACCTCACACCATATAGCAAGCCCTAAGTGGACCAAAGGGAATAAATCAATGGAAACAAACCACATACAACATCCCAAATATCGAGAAACTAAAATTTTATAAGAAGACAAGGACAAGCCAATGACCAGTATATTCCTGACTTGGGACAGGCGAAAATAATGCGGTGGGGTTAAACTCGTTTTCTTAATCCGAACCCTCCCCTATATCTGGTGAATGGCTAAAAAATAAATAGTACACAAAAGGTCTTACAGTAAAAATCATTAAGTGAATTGTATGGTTGTCATGAAAATTTGGATATAAAATGATTGTTCAATTTTGTGTTTAATCACATGTCAAAATGCATGTGTTAAAAGCTTGATATTCAACTCGAATGAAGATGTTCAATTATTATCTATATTTGCATGATTATGTTTAAATCATTCAATTTCGAATTAGTTTATTGATACAAAAATTTCATGGGGTAAAGTCAATGATTTATAAGCCTTACCAATATCAACTAGAAGAACTGTGAACAAAGCTCACAAATTTATACATTTTTACCCAACTTCCCCATTTGATTCCATAAGTAAAAATTCAACAACAAAAATAGAAAAAAACAAATTTTTCAACGGGATAAACACTAAACTTTCTGTGAAAGTTTCATTGAATTTCATCAAGTGGTCTGGGATGAGTTGTCGCCACAAATTGTGTATCCCTATGGCGGACGGAATGACAATCGAGCGAACGAAGGAACGGACACTCTGATCACTATATACCGAACTCCGAATCAGGGCATTTTATGTGATAGCCTGATACATATCAAGCATCCAGTATTTGTTTTTTTTTTTCATAGGAATAAAGATTACCAAATTGTATTTTGCTATAATTACATACTTTCATCTAAGGTTCTACTATCCAAAACATCAGTTTCCATCTCCGCTTAAAACTCAAATTCAGAAGGAATATTTACAATGTACCCCTTCAGACCCTAAAATACAGTTATGTATGATTCTCTCTTCAAAAACAATATAAGTGTTTTGTTTTTCTTATTTATGTATAATCATGTTAAAGCTATTGGACAAAACTAATGAACTGATAATCATTGATAATACAAAAATATTAATTTCAAGAGAAAAAAATTATCAATATAAAACACTTACCAGAAAAGAATTCAAATATTGGCAATATATTCACTCCATCACATGTGCCGAAATCAACAACTGTGATGCTTGTATCTCTCTTATCGTCTGCTATCTGTTTACGCTTTCCTGTTGATATATTTAGAAAAGAATACTAGTACATAAAAACAAACAAAAACAAAAACAATAAAAACAAAAACGAAAAAAAAAAACAAACAAACAAAAAACGAAAAAACACACACAAAAAAGTTGTGTCACAATGAAAATAAGAACATTCCGGCTTAAAAACCAAGTCAAATTCGCATACGACTCGAGTATTGCAAATATGCGCCAAACGAATGCGCGATAATACACGTAAGTTTCACCAGACTTTAAAGAAGATGTAGTTTTACAATTGGCCAAAGGTGCAGAACTCACATGTTTCGTTACAATGAGTGACTTAAAATTTTAAAACCATGACACATTTGAATCCATTTTTTTTATCGATTCCATTTAGGTATAATTATGTTATTCTTTTATAAATAGGCATTAATATGCCTTTAATTTTCCGAATGAAAATTTCATGAACAAAATGGTTTTGGAACTATAAAGATATTTATTTCTTTGAAACAATTCAAATATAGTGCCAGTCGTACCTTCATGCATGTTCGCTTTGCCAGTTTATCTTTTAATTTATTTTCATTTCTTTAATTTTTTGTTATTTATTTTATTTTGACGATCCTGGCCGCATCCATGACCAGTAGAGATGAATGTAACGACGTTATGCAATGAATTCCGCTCAAAACGGCGCTTGGGCCTTCTTGAACTTACCATGAGGTGTAAGGAATGCTAATTGCTGAAGGCACCACTTTGACTTTACGGTGAATAACAAAAATATAAGCGTTGTTCAATTAGAAGTTTATTGACTTTATCAAAATTCCAACCCCTTGAAATACTAAGGCTTTGTTTTTGTGCAGTGCACTCGGTGGATGTCCTTAATTTGGTACTGGTTTGGCCTCCTTTTCGACATTTTTTATCATGAGTACTAATTTCACTTGTTTTTTTTATTGTTCAACCATATATTTTAGAGACTCTGCCTTATGTGCATTTATTCCATTTCCTTTCATTTTGACTGTTTTTTTTTTATTTTGGTACTTTTAGTGCAGAAACTTACAATCTCAGAACCCTCAAAGAGCGAGTCAGGTTAATCAAAACGTATGCATGGTTCGTGTGCTTTTGTTTGCTTGGGAAAAAATATTTAAATAAAAGTTATAATTACATACTTAGCGAAGATATGCTCTGTTTTGCATATGTAATATAGCCTGAAGTTAAAAGTCCATATCACATACCCAGTCCGATATGGCCACATCAGACCGCCTCGTTCTGAAATATCCATATCAGCCCGGTGATATGGCTATTTCAGCTCGGATGTGATGATAACTCCTAATTGGGAATATATAATAAACAGATTAAGGCATGGCCTTTTCCATATCAGCACGGTTATCATCCCTCGACCCATATCAGCCCTCGGCTGGCGCCTCGGGCTGATATGGGGGTCTCGGGATGATAACTGTGCTGATATGGAGAAGGCCATGCATTAATCTCTATTTATAACACTATCGGTCAAGTGCGAATCGATGAGATCATTATTAAAGTTTATATAGATGCAATCTCGTTTAAGAAATTATTACCGTAATAAAATCAATAATATTTTTTACAGTAATAGTAATTTTTTTCAACAATCGCAAATATATTGCTTTACTATAATAATGATCTGGTCGATTCGCACCTTGCCGATATTGTTATAATATTTACGAATGATGATAACATGGTTTGAAAACAAAGCACATTGACAGACGGAAAGCATAATTTTCAAACCTCTTTTTTTAAATACAAAATGTATGTGATCAAATTCATAGCCGAAAAATAAAATCAGTGTATACGTTATTTCTGAAATATAGATGATTTTCGAGAAAAAAATATTATGCCAACGAATAGGTAGTACATAAACATTTATATCTATATTAAAGTGGGAAATTTTTGCATGGGGCAAAACCTGCAACACGAACAAGAATTCCACTTTTCCAGAGGTAAAAAATGGCTCTGCTCAAGAATTTCCAACGGGGAAAAGTGGATCGATCCATTCTTTCCCTCTAAGAAACAACTAGCATGACGGGAAATGGCTTTATAACACTGGCCAGAAAAAAAGAAGCCTTAGTGAGTGAAAAAGACATTGAAATAAGTTAAAAATTGACAACTTACCAAGAAATTGTAAATATTTTTCTCTTTTTGCGGTATGTATAGAGCTATATCTAACATGATCTGAAAATGATATAGATCCATCGCAAAACATCCCAGTCATATTCGGAAATGTAAACACGTAACAGATTACCTGTGAAAGCTATACATAAAAGTGAAGGTAAATTTGTACTAACTTTCCCAAATATAAGTATATAAAAGTCAATGTAATTTATCGAAGCATAAAGAAGAGTCATATTTGATAATACCTTTCAAATTCATCAATAATTTGTTTTTCGGGACATTTAAGAACGTGCACATTTCCAAACACTAGCCATGTGTAATAATTTCTTTAACTGAATATCAATTTATTTCTGATAATATAAGTTGTTTACTAAATCAAGAATTTGATTTATGCTACAGAAGTGGCGCGCGACAGCGACATAAACAAGAGGCTCTCAAGAGCCTGTATCGCTCACCTGGACCATGGCCAATGCATAAAGTCAAATTAAATTCTATGTTAATTGGTCTCAATCTAAAACTATGTAAACAAACCTTTTTGTTATATGATCAAACCTTAGTAGACTTTTTTTCCATATAGCCTTTCATCTTGGGTAAGGAATAGATCTGCAGGACAAAATTTTATTAAAGAGAATTAAGTGTTGTTCCAAAGATTATTTCCAACTTGACAAAAGGTCATAAAGGAGAAGATCTTTTGAGGTACTCCAGTATTAAACTATGTTTCCTATTGGTAGCCAATTTCATAAGGTCAGATTTGAGGGACATATTTTGAAAGGGCCATCTAAGATACATTGCGATAAAGTTTTGTTCTAAGTACCCCAGCTGTTTCAGATGACAAATTCCTTGTATGATCTTTCTATAGGGTCCAGTAATAAATGGATTTTCCCGCAGATGATCATGTTTGATTTAAGATAAGCACCAAAGTTACATCACTTAGTCAGCACCCCATAAGCATCAGTCATGCCATGTATGGATCAAATTCATTTAGTAGTTCTCAAAAAAAAATGTACGTAAGATGAATACAGAACACCAAATGCTCATTATTTTAAGACTTTGTTATATGTGTACAGTCTACATGGCTATGAGGCTTAGAAGAAGCTGCTTCTCAATTGCAGGCAATATATTTGATTGGTAAGAATAATAATGAACGGAAATAAGGTGAAGATTATGACAGTTTTTTTTTAAATGGTAAAAAATTTAATAAATACAATTTTTTTCTCTTGATTATGGAAGGTCTTAATATTTTAACAGTAACTTCGGTATTTTGTTATTTAATTAACTGATAGTAGGAAATGTCTGTAAAACTTTTAAAAGACAATTTAGTAAAAGAATATTCGAAAACAAAATTTAAAGGGAGATAGGCCATAAACCATATGATATCGAAAAAGGTGAAAAACAGGCAATAACTCCTACACATTCGATTCAGTGGATATGTTTTGCTAAAAAAAATTACACCATGTGCTGTGTAAATCAAATATTCCCTTTTCAGTGGATCTAAATGGGGTTTAAGCGGCTAGCGGGGATGGAATTTTGAAGTGAGACGAAAAAAGAGAACGTCCCTACTTTGTGTCCGCAAAAATGGAAAGAATGTCGGGCAATGAGCAACAATATGAATCAGAAAAGTGAGATTTTACAATAGTTCCTGTCATCTAATCACGAAGGTTTGAAAAATTGGCAGGATTTTACAAAACGGACTGCCAGTGTGACCCTTAGTTTAAGATTAGATGAATTATTTTGCAGATTTTAAAAGCTCATACTGGACAACATTTCAGACGGGTGATCTGCAAGCTATCATTAAACCCCTAAGTGAAACGTATGACCACAGTGAAAGTGAAACTCAGTCCTGTAAATTGCACCTTGATCTGTTGAACTTGGCGACCACACTACTGATTAAAAGTTTATTGTTCCCCATATACCGAAATATATTTTAACTATGATTTATATTTATAATAAATTGTGTTAGTGATGTCAATTAATTTGTCAGTTTTATTTACCCAAACTTTTTTTATTTGGCGTAATAACGCAAATTTTGCCGTTATAACGCAAAACTTTGCTTTATCCCCCAAATGTTTGCGTTATTTTACAAATGTTTGCGATATTTCGCTAAGTTTGCGTTTTATGCAAAGTTTGGGTAATAACGCAAAAGTCATATAAACTGACAGATTATGTATTCGTTCTAAAAAAAACAAAAAAAAAAAAAACAAACAAACAAAAACAAAAGCAAACAAACAAACAAATAAATAAACAAAATTTAAAAAAAAAATAAAAAACGACCTTTAGATTCGTGCACTGATGTGTATGGGAAGAAGTTGATTTTCAGGCTCCAAATTACACAAAGGCAGGAGGATGAAGCATGAAAAAATATAATAGATTCACCAATATAACAAAATAATACATTCGTAATTTTTTTCTCTGCCCAAGAATATGTTAGGATATTAAAGGAAATACTCTTTCGGGAAAAAGCCATATAGAATATATATTTTTTTTGATAAAAAGATGCGTCCATCTAAATCAAATTTAAGGATTTAAAAATGTTTCACCATAACAGGAAATATGTTTGCTAAGAAATTGAAAATTGTGCACAGAAATAGATTATTTAGGAAGTTCGCTCCTCAAGTTTTGGGATTTCTGTCAGATTTTCGGAATCCTCAGATTTTATCTATTTAAAAGTATTATATTTTTTTGCCGATTGACCCCTTATTTGTCCCAGAATTTCATTTTTTATTCATCTTTGTAAGCATTTTGTAAAATTTTTATTGAGTTGTTTTTTCTGTCTCTTTCATTCATGGTCAAAGCTTGGTAATAGTAATCCCCAAAAAATCAGAGGAGTTCAGTTTCCCGCCAAATTTTCAATCACTTATATCTCAAAAACGAAATCATCAACCTATCAATTTTTTCACTTAAGTATCATCTTTTTTAATTTTCTAACAAAAAATCATGTTTATTTGAAATCCTATTTATTTTCAAATGAAATATCGAACCCCCTTAAACATCAATATTTTTTAAATCAGTTTTGTATTGTGGTAAACATTTTGTCCTTCACTTCCAGGAAAAAAAAATGACTTATTCTTCTATTATAATTGTTAATAATTTGATTTCATATCTTTTGCTTTAAAATACTAGGAACAGTGGAATATTCAAGTCTATTGATCTATGTGACATTATATGTATGAAAAATAACATTAAAAGCGAGCACCCCTTGAACCATCTCTCTAAATTATGATTTGTCCTATTCCCTTTCCCTTTCAAGATTGCAGTCTTGAAGTAAGAAGTCTACCTGTTTTAAGTTTTATTCATGTCATTATAATACTATAGGGAAACGAAACAGAGAAAAGGGCGGTTTGGTTTAAACACTACCGCTCGCATTTGCTAGTGCCAGTACAAAGTTCAGTTGTCCAAAGTTCGTCTTTTGTCTGTTTGTGTTGTCTTATGCAGATTGTTGCATGAAGTTGTAATTTTCAGCCGTAGTAGATACTTCCTTTTATCTCTCTGTATAAAATTGTCACATAAAATTCTGGACAGATTTAGTGTCCTCTGCTATACCTGCATCACACGTCATGTTAGAAATGTTATGTACAAATTAAGGGAGTTCGAGCTTCAGCTCTTCAAGAACATGCGATATTCTTGGGTTTTATCCATTCAAACAATGTGCACATTTTTGCACATGGATTATATTTACTTGGTCATAGGTCACTTTAAAACGCAAAAAGGTCAATGTACAAAATAGGTTCAACTTCTAAGCAGCTAATGCAAAAACGGTAAAAAGTAGAAAGAACCATTTCCCGCCAAAATTTTAACGACTTACATCTCAAGCTCAAAAATTTTTTCATTGACTTTCAAAATTGTTTGCTCAGATTGTTCTTTTAGAACTGCATTTCAAAACAAAAGTTCAGAATTTTCATTCTGATCACAAATTTTCTGACGCTTGTACCCCTTAATAAAAATGGGGAAAAGAGAATCTAGTGATACAAGGTTTCTGCTATATTTTAAGTGAAATATTGATAGTAATGTATACAGTAATGTATTTTTTAAAATATCATCTAAAACATATCTTAATGTGAATAATTCATTTGAAATTCGCTACACCTATGACAGTTTCACTTTGGAGGAATGTTCATAAAAAAAGAAACTGACGGGAGAAATGTAGAAAAAGAAGTTGCTGTAGCAAGCGCATTTTCAAATTATTTTTTCGTGAAGGGCTTTGTTTTAAAACTGTAATACTGTAAACATATATAGGGGTCATGTTCTGATTTTGATCCCATGACAAAACTAAAAACAAACAAACAAATCAAAACAAAACAAAACATAGATAACACAGGAAGCAAAAAAAAGCAAGCACAAAAACAACAAAAACAAACCAAACATACAAAACAAAAACCCCAAAACATATTAACAAAGCAAGCAAACACATAAGAAAAACGTTCAAAAACAAAACAAAACCAATACAAAACAATGCTATCCACTTATATTATTTGTGACATATCTTTCAGGGTTATCATTTTTGGGGGGTATTTTATGACTTTCCAGAAATCAAATGGAGTCAATAGATTTGAATATCGGTATACTGTATACATATGTTTGATTTTTTCAATATAATCGCTTGTCGAAAGATATCTCGTTCAATGATATCTTGTGCGTAAAAATACTCGTACTATTTGGTTGCGTAAAAGATACTCGTATTCTACGGTAGAAAAAAATATGAAATTACGTATCATTCAGTTTAAATTGTGAACCTATAGTATACCATCATGCTTTATCATTTAGCATATCATTTAGCATTTGTGCAGACTTAGCCCGAAATTCATACTCTTTCCCTACACACCCGTAGGCGACTCTAAATTTCGATTTCGATGGATCGAATACATTATCTATCAAAGTATGAAAAAGAAAGGAAATCGGGTAAATGTCAAGGAGACAACATCCCATATCCAGGTAAAAACGACCCAAAAGAAAGCATCTAGGGGTCACCTTAACTTTGCGTAATAACTCATACTCGAAAAAAAGTTTGAGTGGCGCTAATACGCTTCCGTATACTTGGACGTTGTGTATTTTGTTCACTGAAAGTAATTCATGATCAGAATATTTAAAAAAAGTAATGGTGGATTACATGATACCCCGCCACGTTTCACAAAATTTCGAAGTATCAAGGGGCATAACTCCAGAACCCCTTAGACCTCTGAACCCATATTCGAACTCGACATGAGTTTTGTGGTGAACATACTACATACTAAGTTTGAAGACTGTATGTAATTCCGTTCAAAAGTTATCAGTCGGAAACCTTCGGGGGACGGACGGACAGACCGCGGACAGACGGACAGACGGACGGACGAACACACGACTGAGGGTATCACATAGTACCACGCCACTACGTGTGGCGGGGTATAAAAAGATGATTTTAGCTCCCGCACCCCGAAAGGTCAAAGTGAGCTACATGAAAAACCATCATTTTAGCTCACGTACCCCGAAAGGTCAATGTGAGTTACATGAACAACCATCAATTGGCGTCCGACATTAGTTGTTGACATTTTTGTAAACCTCTCTGTAACCATTGTAGAAAATTCAAACCAAACTTTTGGAAGGTCTTTTTCAACGAATGCTTATTTTGTTTAGATCCGACAACAAAAAAGAATTGCAACCAGTACAGAACTTAGGTTTATCATTGAACCTTATGGGAAAAATCATATTTTCATCATTTCAACTGAGACCAATAAAGCACATTCAGCTAAACTAATAGGAACGATGAACAAAAGGTCGTTTGCAACAATTGCTCACTTCGTTCGAATTCGAAAAACATGACCGCCAGCATTTAATTGAAACCTATGAAAAATTATCATTTTTTATTTTCTCTGAAACCAGAAGCAAATTCAACCAAACTTTACGTGTAAGAAGTATGGAAGGTCCTTCAATAAGTTTGCTTGATTTGTTCCAAGCAAGGACGGCAGTGTGGAACTTAGATTAGACATTAAATCATATATGAAAAATCATATTTTCATATCTTCCTCAGAAACCACTTCATTCAATCTTTACCGTAATAATGTATGGAAGTTTTTTTTACAAGGATCAGTCATTTCGTTTCCATCCGACAAAAAACATAATCGCCAGTACGGAACTTTTAATTAGATCCTAAGGGAAAACCACCAATTTTATCAACTCCTTTAAACTTCTGAAACAAATTCAAACAAATATACTTCAGAACATTTTCCTTTAAAAATTACTTACGTATATTAATCTATAATAATCTATAATATGTTAGTTTTTTTATAAAAAAAATGCAAGGATGACACTTCCGAAAAATTGAAATATGGCAGTTGTATATACTAGGTTGTTACAAAGTCGGATTTATCGAGTTGGAGCGAAGTGGAGCCGGAAGTGACGTCAACGGGAGTGACGTAGACAGGAACCCAAAGTGGTAAGGTTGTGCATGCGCAACCAGAAGTAGCCCTAATTGAAGCTCTATTCGGCCATAATGAGCAATGACGTAATGGAACCATATGTGAACCGGCATGGGTATTGTGTAATTACTTTACAACCGGAAGTAGGTGTGTTTCGATATGTAAACCTGAAGAGGTCGTATTGGAAGCCCTATACGGGCATATTTACCTGAAACGACGTGTTGGAACAACAAAGGAATTTTAGGAAGTGGAAGTGGGGAATTCCCCAGTCAAAACGACTCGGGCACGGATGTTTTCGGAAGTTATCATTGTCATTTATTGCACATCAGTTCAAAACTCTGAGATTTTATTAGGTCAGTACTGATCAGCTGACATGTAGAATTGTAAAGTATGGAAGGCGCCGGTCCGATTTTCTGATATTGACGGTCAATATCGGCTTGAAATCGGACCGCCGGATATTATTTGATTTCCCTTTTATGAAATGCTTTTAAACTTTTACGTCAATCAACCATTGGGAACAAACAACAATTAACATTAAATTTCAGTGTTTTGGATAAAGTACGGTCACATTATTTCACAAAATGTATAAAAATGACAGCAAGTTTATTTAATGGGAAACACTTTAAATGAGAGCCCGTATTTGTAAGGATCTTCTTTTTTCATTTTTTATCGTTTTTCTTTTTTTTTTCTTTTTTTTTTTGTTATATGATTTTAGCGCAAAGGGGGACATTTTTGAAATTAAAATATTTTTGGCTTTTAAAATAAGTCAATTTCCTTGTTTTACATATTTCATTATTCGTTTATTGTTATTGTTGAATTAAACACCAGCTGCTTTTTTTGGTTGTATAATGTAGAATAATATTTCTTAAATGCAATAAACACAATAGTAAATGACATCATTGGTAATATCACAAAATTTGGGCTGTCCTCGGATTTTGATTTGGACCAGTAAACTGATATGACCCTCACCTTCGGCTCGGACTATATCAGTTTTCTGGTCCATATCAGAACCTTTGGACAGTCCAGATTTTGTGATATTACCTTCATTGTCATTTTATATTGGTTGAGTGTGTCTGAGTGTGTCTTCTATCAGATCTGCATTCGTCAAGGAAGGATTTTTTTTTTGGTTATCTGTTGGTGTCTTCTCTCACGACTGCTTTTATCAAAGGGAGATATTTCATAAGATAACAGATGCTTTTCGAGTTGCTAGGCATTTGTTGGTTGCTAGGTGTCTTCTATCACGTCGACGTTCATCAAAGGGCGATAACTGTTGCTAGTATTTTCCCTGAGCTTTTTTCAGCTTATCGATTTCACTCGAACCTTAGGCGAATTAACTCGTGATTTTCTAATGCTGCTTACGAGATTATGTTTATTTTCACAAGTATGCTAACACGGCTGACGAGTCGCTTACGAGTACGTTTTTGACTCTGCTAGCGTGTGAATTTCACTATATTGCTACTTCTGCTGGGTGATGTTGATTCTGCTGCTGCTACGCTAGAGTGATGCCTCTTCTAGCTTAGAAACAAAATGTAAAATGTAAATTTTCGTGTGAATCATGGCATCATTATGTCAATCCATGAAGGTTTACTCTGCAATTTGCTAGGCTTGTGATTGGCTATAACGTTATATGCTGCATTATCCCATCCTCCCATCCCAAATATCACTTATTTATCATTTCCTAGTATATGGAGTCGTTTATATCTTCCATGGGTCATATTCATTCAATACTTCATCAAACAGATACTGTCTTTTTCCTTCAGCATACCTCCTGGTCTCTCAAGTATCGTAGTCTTCTTTCTCTTTTAACCGCTTGGCTGTCTTTTGATCTTTCTATGCACTGGGTTTTTCTGCATGTCCTCTATCCAGGATACATTACTGAGATAAGTTTTCATATTTCTGGAACATCTTTTTATATCCATGTGTGCGTGCTTTATCTTCCTCAACTTCTTAGTCCATATACTTTTCAACTTTTTCTTCGTATTTGGACTGATTACCATTCATGGCACTGGTTACTATTATATCCCATAGTGATTCCAAGTCTGAGTTATCTTCATCAGATCTTTCATTGGTGATATACTCAGATCCGTAAGTAAAATGGCTTTCATCGGACATGTTGCCATATCCTGTTGTCTGTCCATCTCTTGCTTTATATAATGAACCGATTGCTTGTGACGTAGCAGACTGAACTGTCAATTTGAATGATAATTACAGCTTTGGCAATTGTATATTCCAGAGGTCTTCATCCCTCGAGATTCGTTGAACGAATTAGAAGTAACAATAAAGGGAGCTTTAAGCACTGTCTAATTTTGTGAAATTTCTATCTTGATAATGTTAAAAAACTTATAACTTAAACTTGTATCATGGTTGTTGCTATGCTTACGTGCTCGTTTCACTATAATTCTTCTGCTGCTACTTCTATATATCTGGATTTGACGTCTGCTGCTGCTGCTTCTAGATAAGAGGAGAAAAATACAAGACATGAATTTAACCCTTTACTAAACCTTTTATATTATTTCTTTAAACTGAATCTAAACAGTTAATCATAACCTTTACCCTAACCATAAGTTAACCCTAAACATAATCTTACCTTAACCCTAACCCTATCGCTAATCTAACCCTATCCCTTACAATTCGCTAACCTTAACCCTAACCCCTAACCCAATATTCTCTACCCATAACCATTACCCTAGCACTAACACTGATTCTTACCCTAAACTTAACACTTACCCTAGCACTAACCCTTATTATAGCAGTAGTCATGTGTATTTTCTCAAACATTAGATACATTAATAACATTTGTTCTGAAAGCACCGTGCATTTCTTTTTTGTTACAAACAAAATACACAAGCCCTGTGACCGAAAAGGGCTTCAAATAGGTGTTTGTTATAACATTTACCTTAAATAGCTAACTTTTGACAGGTAATTGCTACATTGAAAAAATCGCGAAAGTGAATTTCGAAAACACTACTTCAAATATTCTTATACATGTAGAAGAATTATATTATTTAACATTATTTTCTTCTAAAATTACCCTGCTTTATTTTGATTTGGTTGAAGTAACAAAATATTAAATGATATAATCCGTGACTAAATTTTGGTTTTAAATGACGTAAACGGATGTATATTTTGTAATAAACGGATTATATCAGGTTTGGTAAGTTGATGACAATCTTTCATACAGATTATATTTTTATGGAGACGACATAAGAGTAAATAATTATGAATTTATAATATAGTGTATACTGAGTATAGGGGAACACTTTACCGTATTGAATTCTTCTCAAATCGGTACTAGGATACGACGAGGTATGGGCAAAGCAGTAGTTAATATGGGAAAAAATCTGCGGTTTCAAAAAAAAAACAAAAAAAAAAACGTTTTTTTTTGGAACCGCAGATTTTTTCCCATATTAACTACTACCTACGGGACTATAGAAAAAAAAAACAAACATGTAAGATTTGTTATTCACTACAGTTGAGACGGGTAAAACGGGCTAGATTTTTAATGAGGTCTTAATTCACTCACATTTTTTACGTTGCTTGCGGTTTAAGCATCTCATAAGTAAAACAAAAATCTTATAGGTTAAAGTAAATTAGGACTTGGTACATAACACGGGTTATACATAACACTGACGTGTATCTCTGGTTCTATACTTTTGATTCCTATATGTTTCTAGTAAGTCTGACAGGTCGTAACCAGTTACTCTCTCTATAACGAATATATTGCTAAAAGGATAATATAAATATACGATTTCCCCTTGAATATCAAGTATTTCGTAAAAACCATACACCTTTGTTTTTATTATTTTTAGATTGGTCAAATCATATGCAAGCATTTTTTTTACCTGATTTTTATTATAAAAGTCGGTTATGCACCCTCCTACCTGAAATACACTCATGGTTTTTTTTTATCTAATAAATATTCGGGTTATAAAAAATGACAACGATTCCCGCATATTTTTCAGAAAAGTCTAATACGAACAATTTTAGAACAATACAAGGAGCAAAAAATATGCCGAGTGATTTTTTCCGTTTACTCATCGTGGGGCCAAGTGGTGTTGGTAAAACAAATTTGCTAATGCACCTTTCATTTAAACCCTTATTGTATTACGACAAAATTATTCTTTACGCAAAAAACTTAGAACAACATTACTACAAGGAACTAATTCGAAGATTCGAGGAAATAGTGGAAAAACTAGATGTATCTCTGGAAGATTTATTACAACTATCTAATGATAAAGTTGAAGACATCGACCGCGAACACGAAGTATCTGACGGCAGTGCCGGTGACAAACAAAAAATCGTAATTTTTGACGACTATATTTGATCACAACAAGATCAATCTTCTATTGTGAAATACTTTATAGGCGGAAGGCACAAGGAAATGAGCGTAATTTATTTGAGTCAGTCCTATTTTCGGATACCCAAAGACTGTCGTCTGAATTGTAATTTCTACGTAGTGTATAATTTTCCGAGTAAAAAGGAGAGAGAACTTATATCTTCAGAACTTCAGGTCTCAAAAATACGCTTGTTTTAACTACTAAAAATAAATATTCTTTTCTGTATCTTAACTTACCAGATAAGAAAATATTTCATTGTTTTGATCGGGAAATACAATCTATTTAGGTAATCGATACACCTCAGTGAGAATTTCGCAATGCATTAACGAAAATCAATACGACATCAAGCTGTTGCCAAGTTATCGAGTAAATTTCCATTCATAGTACAACATTCATCATGGATAGTTACAATACGAACAGTGATATTATAAATCAGGATATAAAGCCATGCTGGATTAAACTTTTCTCGGAGTTAACTTGTGAAGGAATTTGTGCGTGTTATTTCAGGGATTTATTATTTTTCTGCTTTGTTAATTGTTGTATGACAAAGTTACCGTATACATTATGGATTTATTAGACATTGTATATACGTCATGTATTTATCTGGACTGTCTACCGCCTGCTAGACAAAGCACATAAACCTCATAAGTCATGTATTTATGTGGACTGTCTACTGCCTGCTAGACAAAGCACATAAACCTTTAACGTATACACATTGTATATTCGTCATGTATTTATGTGGACTGTCTACCGCCTGCTAGACAAAGCACATAAACCTTTAACGTATACACATTGTATATTTGTCATGTATTTATGTGCACTGTCTAACGCCTGCTAGGCAAAGCATATAAACCTCATACGTCTGTATTCATGTGGACTGTGGTGGACGGCAGCTTCCTATAGGAACAGATTTATTCTTATCCAAGAAAATTCTTCCCTTGTATTCGTTTTTATTTGCACATCTTTCACAGTTTGTGAGGTGAAGAATACTGAAATGTTCAATACTTTGTTCTTTAGATGTCCTATTTAGATGTACCTTCTTCATGCTAAATTCTCTTGTGTTCTTTACTTCTTCGCCCTTCAACATCTTGTTAAAATCTTCTTGAGTTAACTTAGTTTTATTTAGTCCTTTTCCCTTTGTCTTAACACTAATTACATTGTCTGTGTCAATTGTTATAGTCATGTAAAACTTTGGCGCAATATAAACTGCCTTAATTATCTTGGCGTTTTTCTGATAGTCATTAGCTAAATCACCTAAGTTATTACCGTTGTAATTAGGTATTAGTTTTGCTTGCTCACCGAGCACATGAAGACTATCAGTGTCAGTATAATAAAAGTCTAACTCTGTTTTGTTTTCCGGGTTCAATCTAGTCATATGATTATACATAATCTTGTGGCTATAAGCCAGAACAAAAGCACCAAAATGTGATGGTTTACTGATCTTATCAACCGAGTCAATCTCGGATCTTAAGTAACCTGATACATACCAAGTAGATGAGATCCGCGACAGGTCGGTAACCACATACTTATGATGAAACTACCAGTATTCATTGTTGTCTCTTATTGTCTGGGTGTGGTTAAATATTGGTCTTTGGATCATTTTACCATAGAGACCATTCATTAGTAACTTCGCCAGGGTGTATTGAACACTTCCTTTTTGACTTGTTTTCTTGGTCTGAAAGAATTTCTGTATATAATCATAAAACACCTTACTAGTTTCTTCCCAGTAATATCCCTCGATAATATTAACATCATAACCATATTTAATCATTTGTTCTATATCAACTGAAATATACCAACCCTCCGAGTCTTGTAGATCCAATTTAGTTGCTCCTTTTTCGTCCTTTCTTGCTACTACTGGATGAAGCAGTTTCTTATTAGAAATATACTTGACTTTATATATCCCCATTTTACCCTTTATACCTTCGGTGGTATATTTTCTTTGTCCCACCGGATACTCATGTAACATACTGGTTGGATAAAGGGACACGACGTCCACATTTAACAAAAAATCACTTACATCGTCGTAGTGCCTGCAGCAGTTTTCACCAAACTGATCAGATACAAACTCAGTCTTGCTCTTGTAGCACCGTCCACCATAAATACTCTTTCTGATATTTTTCTCCATCTCTGTTGAATCAGACAAGTCAACCATAACTCCTTTAGGTATATAATCTTTCCAGATGTCGAATCCTAGAGAACTAGTAGAGATGAAGTTAGTGATGTCTCTGCCAAAATCTTTGTAACACTGGTTGTTTAACTTGTTGAACAATTCCCTTAAACCAAGTACATCAGACTGTAGATATATAAGACACTCGTTTCTCATACTGTACTATTAGGCATATCTTCCCACCTACAAGCTTTACTATGATCAAATTCTCCTTTTTGTACTTTGCACCCGAAATCAGTTAATGCTTGACTCAAAGAACCACCTATGTGTTTCATCAGATCAAAAACATCGTATTCTATCTTTTCGTAACCCGATTATGCTTCCGTTATTCATGATAAAATTATCCGGAGGTAATCCTAATTTATTCATACTCTTAATTAAGAAGTAATGATCAAAGTTACTCCCGTTATAACCATTAACAATAAAATCATTAGTTTTACCCCCGAGCTCATTAGTTTTGTTTATTAGATATTGTACAAAATTATCAACGTAATCATCACCAGCGTAGTAACAAAAATCACCATCTTTCTCTACAAATCCTAGGATATAAGGGGTATCAACCTTGTGACAGTCGACAATATTTGTGTAAGTCTCTATATCATAGTGAATTATGTTGGGGTTTAACTCTTTACTCTTTGTTGTTTTTCGGATCAAATACTTACCATTTTTTTATTACCGCCTGATAATAACCGGATGTGTTATCATTGCACTTGTGTTTTTTCTTACATCTAGTACCGCAACGAGAACAAACAACCTGACAAGTATGTTTTCCGCCAAAATACGTATCACCACAAGATAAACACTTCTTCTTTTCTTGTCCGATAATAAGACTGTAATGTCCCTTAGCTAGTTCTATGGTGGTTAAATGTTCCTTGCCGTAATGCTCTTTTGTCTCTTCAAAGAATAAACCGACAGGAACTGATACCTTTTTATTATGTCCCACGCTACTGGCACCGGCACGGATGTTTTAGGAGCCAACCCATATACTCTTCGTATCTCATCACAGACAGCGATTGTAGGATTAAAATCTGGTTTGAGTGCCTTCGAAAGAAACAGTAATTATTAGTTGATAATAGGCATTTCCTTTTGACTCCTTCTGTTATTGTCTCTGAATAATTATGGTCCCAACATCCACCACTGGGTGGAGGAACTACTTTTATTCTAATTCCTATGATTTCGTGTACATAATCCTCATTCGGGGGTAAAGAAAGGTCTACGTATCGTTGATAAAGCGTTACGAAGTCAGTAAACTCTCTTATAAGAAACGAGTTCATACTCTTGGTGGTATTGTATTTGTAACTTGTTGTACTACCAGTATAGATAAATTTTACTAGTACATCAGCGCTATCAGTAAACCCGTCTGAAACGGCGTGATCCAGTCTTTCTTTTATTAACTCTGATATCACTTCTACCTCATCACTGCCTAAGGCACTAGTTAATTCTTCTTGAGGACGACTAATAGTATACGTTCTAATTCCGTTTTTTTCGTTGTAATTCATATTTGAATGACTAATATCTTTTTTGAATGATTTTTATCCTATAATATAACTTTTTATTCTGTGATTCTCTTACGATGAGCCGCAGAGTTAATATGATATTTTTTGGCTGAAACACAAAGGTGTTTGTTACACACCTCACAGTAAAATTTGTGTGTAGCATAATATTTCTTTTGATTTTCATTGTGGGCTTGTTTTTTTTCAACATCTGTCTGATATAGTTTTCTTCTTCCAATTTTTATAGTATGATTTTTATCTACAATAACCGATTAATTCTTGCTTTTATACCCTTACCTAACAGTTGACCAATTTTTGATGCGGCGTTGTCGTTGTTGTATTTTTTTATTTCTTTAATCAATGCACCTGGTTTTGCTGGTGTTGCTGCGGTCGGTGTTACGCCTGGTTTTACGCCTGGTGCTGCCGTAGGCAAAATTTTATCTGCTACATACTCTCCCACCTTTTCACCAAGGTTTTTACTCCCAGTGTCTAATGCTGCAACAGCAGATTTCTTTATCGTCTCTTTTGCCAGTTGTTTTGCAGCGGTGCCAAATATGCTGTCGAATAGACCACCACCTATTTGTTCCCTCGTTACCGGGTCAACAAAAATGTATGTTCCTAACTCCTTACTAAATACTTTTCTCATTTTTTCTTTGCCGTTTATATTTCTCTCAGAATAAAAGTAAAACTGGTGTCAACATCATTCAAGTCTATATTTCTGTTGTTTACGTCTGTTATCCAAACATGAATCGAGTCAATCCTTGTCTTGTTTACTCTCGAATAACCTATATGATACGGTGTTCTCTCAAACGGGTAACTACGATCTAGTTTCGCAGTACTAAAGACGTAGATTACGTCACCCGACTTACCGTCTACAACTGAACCAGTAATTAAGTTACAATGAATTTAAATACTGTCTACGGAGTTAGTAATGTTAGGCAATTTACTACCGTATTCCGTCTCCTTTACTATTTTCTTGTCGAACCCGATTAACTCAGCAAAGTTACCTTCTCTTAAGTCTAACATAGCGCCCTTGGTTAATGTGATTTTCACCTTAAAGCTTGTTAGATCAAAGTTTACTTCTATTGGACTATCTTCGACTCCGTCGTTTACCTATAGAAATTCTGCTTTATAATCGTTTATGTCCTCGTAGCTGTAAGCACCATCAGCAAATGTTAATTCCTTGGTTATTTTCCCAGAATCAAGACTATACTTTATTTTCTTGTTACCATAGATTTTAGAAATATTATACCAACTGTAAGTTTTAGTATTTATCTGGGACAAACCAAATAGATACTGTTTGTTTTTATTTAGTTCCATGGGTTGTTCAAACTGCGTCACAAAATTAGATGGGGTTCCTTCGCCGGCATAACTAGAAAGTGTTATCATTTGTTCCATTTTTTAACTCGAAATATTTTCTATAAATTCCTTCATGCTGTTCTTCCGTTATATCCTTATTTGACAGAAGAGTGTCTAGAATGCTTATACCCTCGTTTATTATCTCGTCGTTGTTGTTACCAGCCTCGATACCAGCAATAAGAAGCTCTAACCGATCTACTAGCTTTGTTGGGTCATAACACAAAATATTCTTGTATTTGCCACTCGACTTTACTAAAGGATGTTGCGACAGCTCAACTAGATTTTTGAACGTACGTTTTGCAGAATCAGAATACTTTTGTTTAGGATTGTATCTCTTTGTTACTAAGTCAATAAAGTCATCATCGACTGATGTGTCAATTACTTGTTGTCCTTTTTTGTCTAGTCCGTACAACTTATTATATTCAAGAAGCTGTTCTAAATCTAACAGTAAATCAGAAAAGGAACCGTTAGCGTCTATTTTATATGACCCCGGTGAAAATCCTTTCCCAGTTTTCCCCTGTAATTTCTTGTAATACTTTCTGTTTTTCTTCTGGAGATATTCTATATCTTCTGGGAATTCCGACTTGATTTTCATTTGTCCCAGCTTCATATTCATACCCTTCGCCTTACTGATCTTCTCTTTGTTACTCTAGTTGCTCGGCATCAAACTGACTGATATTTACACCACCTGGTTCTATTTCAGTTATCTGCGCATCTTGTTTCGAATATCCTGATGGTTCTTGTATTGCAGGTGGTTCATCCGGTACTTGTATTGCAGGTGGTTCATCCAGTTCTTGTATTGCAGGTGGTTCATCCGGTACCGGAGAATCCATAATATTAGGAACAGGTTGATCCACAGGAATTAGTTGACCAAATACCGTAGGCTCGGTCGTAGGTATTGCAGCTACTGCTTTCGTTACTGGTTCAAAGAAATCCTCGAGTTTATCAGACTGAACACTCTTTCTTATTTTTTCTTCTTCCTTCTTCGTGTTGTACTTCTGTACCACTTTCTCTGCTTTTGACTTCTTTTGAGCTAATTCATTTAGTTCGTTTAACATTTTTATCTTCCTAATATAAAAGTAAAACATGGGTATATTTAATGAAATACCTAAGAAGGTGTCAGGAGGTGCATCAACGAAGACTAATTTTGATGTAGTGTTAAGTAAGTATGCGAGCAAGGCTCTGTTAGACAAATATTTCCGTAAAGGACAAGACTTAGACATGGGTGGGTATAAAATCACAGGTCTTTCACCAGGTTCCGGCAACAAACACGTAGCTACAATAAAGCAAATAAGCGACACTTTCTTTCCTGTGGTAGCGCGTAAAGACCTGGACATGAATAAGAAGTATGTTAGGGGACTCGAGACCGACTTAGATGACCCAACCTGTGCGGTAAACAAGAAGTCGCTGCAACAGAAAATAGACACACAGAAACGGAACTTTAGAGCGGAGTTTGCTAGTAAGGCTTTTGTTGCTGCAAGTGAACGAGAACTAAGAAAAGACTTGCACGGCCAGTTTCTAAGACCAATTCACCTATCACAACTTGAGAAAAAAATAAGTGCTGTTTATACTAAGACTGAGGTAGACGCTAAGCTAGACCCTGTTTATACTAAGACTGAGGTAGACGC